>OX359282.1:30918220-31230720 GCA_947179155.2 Hedera helix | reverse complement strand
CTTTCATTACACCTATTGTATAATTTCTCAATACACATTTAGAGACACAAATATTATATTTAGCGACACTTTCAACGACACAATTGTTTGTGACGAATTTTATTGTGCGACTAATTTTTTGTGACGAATTTTGTTGTCACTAAATATAATATTTGTAATTTTAAAAATGTGTATTGGGAGAAATTAGATAATAAGTGTAATGGAGGCGATCCCTTTGTTGCAAGTCCTCCCAAGAAAAGATGCCAGAACTATATATATCAATCCTTTATCTAAGAAAAAATTGTGGTAGTATGTAATCTTTTTTAATTGAAGTGCATTACTCTTGATGTTGAAAAGTAATTTTAATTTGAAATTTGATTTATGAAATTCAAGAATGTCTAATTATGTTCATTTATGACTGAAAAAGGTGGTAAAGTCTTTCAAGTAGTATGTTTTGCATTATTTCCCCCTCATGTTCCTATGAAAACTCGTTGTTAGCCTTGTAATACAATTCCTGTGACTAATGCCTCTAGGCGCTGTGGTGTGGTACGACCAACTAAAGGTTGGATTTGCGACTTGACGTTGTTATAGCCTTATAGAGTATTAACCAAGTGAAAAAAATGTAAATTACGGACTAGTACACCCCATTATAACTTTCACTAATTTTGTTTCAACGACACAATTATTATATTTTAGCAATATAATAATTTTTTTCATAAATAATTGCATTGTTAAAAATAATATTTACATCGTTAAATATATAATAGAAGGGATCTGATAAAGTACTGATCACTACTTCATATTCAGTGAAAGAAGCGACAATTATATATTGAAATGTATTTGAAGAACAAGAATCAGTTTTTCAAGAATATAAATACCAACATTTTGGATGACTGATTACAATTGAACAAGTTCTCCATCTCACTCGATTGTCTTCTAAAAATCCTTTACTGAAATGAAAAATTCAAACTAAAAGCAGATTGAGGTTTTTTAAAATAAGCTAGGTGTATTAAACTCTCCAAGTACAAAATATAGGATCACTTTTAATTTTTTTTAAGGAAATTAAAAAAAAATAATTCAAATTGATATGAATTTATTTAACTTTGCGCTGTACAACTATAAAAATTGTAAACTATCCTTAAAAAAATACTAATTACAAGATTTATTACTTTAAAAGTTAAATTAATCGCACAAATTTTGAATTAAAACATAGTTTATATTGAATTTACAAATTCAAACTTATCTTATATTTTGGGAGTTGAGAGGGTACATTTCTTTTTATAGCAAAACTAACAATGCCAACCTCAACGATCTATCCAAGTATAGGTTAAATGACTGTGAAAGTGTACTATGTTTAGTGTTGACGGTGTAAAGGACTTTGTGGGAAATCTACACTTAAATTAATTACATGTTGATTTTATTTTTGTGCATTTTTTTTTATTGTGATTAAAAAATTGGGTCTACGGAATAATATATTAAAACTTTATTTTTCATTGATCATTGATGGGTGTATAATAATTTTTAAAATGGTGCATTTCCATTATTCATTAAAAAAGAATATAAAAGCATTGACTTTGGAGTATTGTTTTTCAATCAATTATAGATCCACATGACATGACAATATTATATTACTACTGACAGGATATATAAAATTCAATTTCTTAATATATTTGGCATGCATGCATCCGGTAAGCAAGTTCTCGAAAAAGACTTAATTATTAGTAGTAGTTTGTACTTTCATTTTATATTGCTAATTAAACTAGCAAAAGGATAAGGATTGGATCATATCAGTGCTTAAAATGAAGCATTTGACAGTAAGCAAAAAAAGATTACAATACTTAATGACAGTTGATATTTGTAGAGTAAAATTGATGTTTACAAAGTAAATATTTATTTAGCGGTATTTTTGTAATTAATCTTAAAATAATTAAAATTTTAGTGATTTTTATTGTTCTGATAATATCATTTTTTTCTCAAATAATATTAATTGCCTATTTAATTTAAACTAAAATGTGGGCAGCAAGAACAGGCGGGCTGACAGGTGGGGGCCTAAGACATATCCATGTTTGCAAATTTGGCAAAATTGGCAATGGCAAATGAAACTCTTGGGAGTAACAAATAAAGAAACAAGACAAGTAACACATCAAACCTAGAACTTTTATTCACCACATGAAGCTATTTCTTGTAAATCGCAAGCGGTTATACCCACACCACACCACACCACACCACACCACACCACACCACACACTACAACAACCAAAAAAAAATAAAAAATCATGCAGATAAACACTACTACATATATGTCACGAATGATATGATAATCAAATAGGAATTGCAACCACATACAAATCATTCTTTCTTCTTGTAGTAATTTCAAAGGCCTCATTCATGTCAAGTTCTTCCGGTTTAACTCCTTGTGGTAGTTTCCAATCAAAGTGATACAACAATTGAGCCAATGCAAGCTCAATACTTGTTAAACCAAATGATCCTCCTGGACACTTCCTTCTACCAGCTCCAAATGGGATATATTCCATGCCAAAATTTGTACAATTAGAGACTAAAAATTTCTCTGGCTGAAAGCATTCGGCGTAGCGCCAATATTTAGGATCTCTGCTCATTGCCCATACGTTGACTAAAATCTTAGTTTTTTCTGGTATGTCAAAACCATTAATTTTACATGGCTCTCTTGATTCTCTTGGTATTAAAGGAGTAGACATGTGTAACCGCATAGTTTCTTTGATAATTGAGTTCAAGTAAGGGAGTCCTTGTGTGTCTTCTTCACGTAGTTTGGTTCTCTTTTGATCAAATGCATTGCGCACTTCAGATTGTGCCTTCTCCATTACTCTTGGATTTTTCAGCATTTCGGCCATCGCCCATTCGAGGACTGATCTTGCAGCCATGCTCCCTGATGCAAATATGTCCTGAAAATGAAGTTCGCAACTAATTAATTAATATCATAACATGTTACTCACTTCGTTCCTTTTTATCTGTTTTTTCTCTTTCATATCTTTAATGAATTTTAGAATGTAATATTAAAATTTTATACTACTTTAATCAATTAAATTATTGAATCATTAATTATATTTCTTAATCTATGTATGTGCTTTCTCTTTAAATGACAATTAAAAGAGAACACATGAAGTAAATGTTACCACGACGAGACACAAAATGGGAAGACAATCGCTTAAATTGGGAAGGGGCGGAGTATTTATAACTTCAATGATGCACTAAGAAATCAATAAAGAATCGTTACACAAGGTACAATCTGTAAAGGAGAACTGCTGACATCTTTTTCTTGTCAAGAATCGTTACCTTAAATTATATTTACTTATAAATTACTAAAGTTTAACAATATTTGAACTACATAAATACAACGTTGCATACCAAAATGAGATTTTTGATGTGGTCAAGTGTGAGTGCAGACGATGGCAGATCACTCCCCTGAATATTTAGCAGCACGTCAAGTAAATCTTCATCCTCAAGCTTATTATTGTCCATGGTGGCCATAGCTTCCCTCTTTGCTTTGTGCTCATCAATGATGGCATTGAGAACCTTGTCCATTCTGTTGAACACTCGCTTGAGTCCACTTCTTTTCCCATTAACAAGTCGGAGAAATTTAAGAAACGGAAATAAATCACCCAAATCAAAACCTTTTGTGGATTTAATTACTTCTTCAAGGGATAAATTAAACTCCTCCAAATAATTAGACTTGTTACCGAGAACTGACCTAGTAACTATATTATTTGTAAATAAAAAAATTTTCTCACTTATATTAATGGGAATAATATTTCCTCGAGACGACGAGGAAATAATGGACTCTACCATACTCCATACCTCCTCTTCTCTTACTGATCTGAACGATTGGACGCGCTTAACACTGAAGAGATCTGTCACAGATAGTCTCCGTATTTGTTTCCAGTATTCATTATATGGCGCAAAAATTAAACTTGAATCTGGATATGGGGTATCTTCTGCGTCAAGTAATTGAAAACGTTGCGCAAATTTAATTTCTTGAGTTTTCAACACTTCTTCGGCAATCTCTGGTGATGAAATAAGTACGACCGGCATTTTACCGAGTTGAAGGTGCATAATTGGACCATGTTTTTTGGCTAGGTTTGTGAATGTGTGGTGGTATAAATCAGAGCTTCCTATTAAGTGATGCAAGTTGCCTATAATAGGCAGTTTCCATGGCCCTGGTGGTAATTTTGGGGTTGAGCAATGGGATTTTGATTTCTTGTATTGGTTTATAATTGTGAAAAGGAAGATTATGATGGTGAAAAGGAGTGGCAGAGAGGGAAGTTCTTGCAAAAAGAGCAACATTGGGGAAGTATTTGTAATACCGAATTACTGATTAGGTTTTTCTACTGGAGTTCCTATATGTAAGTTGGTGTTTAAATACTTAGTTCTGATAAATAAATACTCAGATCTCTTAAGTCCACTTTTAAGTTTGAGCAAATTGTAAAACTATTCTCTCATGTTTATACTCAAATGCAATATATACTCTAATATTTTAATATTTGCAATCTCATAGCTAACGTTTCAATTTTTTGCAAAACCGACCCCTTTGTCTAATTTTGGTAAAAATAAATAAATCATGTGCACAATGACATATAAGTTTTTAAAGGGTAAAATAGCCTATTTATGCACTAAAAATGTGAGCTTTTAAATGATAAAATATTTATTATCTTAGTTTAAGTATTTATTTTAAGTACATTTAAGGAGTAAAATATGAAACTAATATTAATAACTTTGTCTATACAAATGTTTATAAACTTCGATTAGGGTTTTATTTTGGGAAGGAGTTTAGTTTGAACAGCTTGTATTTTGGATGTTTGTGACTGATTTATTATAAATGAATGTATACTTGAAATACAATATAAGTGAATTTTAGTGCAAAAAAAAAAAAAAAAACTATAAGTGAATTTTGACATGGATCAAATAAAACATGAGTTGTATATTCATTTAATTACAGTCCAATTACTTCTCAATAAATAGATAAGGAATAAAGAGAGAATATTTTAATAGATAATGGATAGAGAGAGACACTTTTGTTGTGTGAGAGAGATAGACGTGAGTTACTATAAGAGAAAATAATATTTTTTTATCGTGTTTTTTATTTTACCTCTCTAATTGGAAAGAACATTTTTTAGTGCGTAAACTGACTATTTTACCCTTTAAAAACTCATATGTTGTGTACATGATTCATTTATTTTGACCAAAATTAGTTAGTGGGGACGGTTTTGTAAAAAAATTGAAACGTTACTAGCTAATGAGATTACAAAAAGTAAAATATTAGTGTCTATATTAAATTTGAATGTAAATATAAGAGGACAATTTTATAATTTGTTCTTTAAGTTTTAAGAAGTAACAATTATTTTGAGATAAAACAAGAATTAAAAAACAATCCGGAAGAAATGTGGAGAGCACTACTGGTCACTATATTTTCGGATCTTGTGAGTTTAGCAATTCCTAAATAAAAAATTGACACAAACACATTTGACCATATCGCTACAAGATCTAACGACAGATACTATTATACATATATATATGGTCATTTTGCATTATGCATTTTATCTAACGAACACAATTTAAAAATCAGAACACAATTTAAAAACCAAACTCTATTATTGCAACGAGAAATTATTATATGCGCTTGGGGCAATGTTATAGTATGTTTTACCATCTCACATGAGGATAGAGTTCACACATAATAGAACTCGTGTAGACCTCACTCTCATATAAAAATATAAAACATATTATAACATTACTCTAAAAGTATATAATAATTTCTCTATTGCAACATAATATTGTGCAGGGAGACTTATATCTACCACAACACAGTGTTGTGGAGAACTCTGTATATTTTTAAGTCATTATCATCAGATCTTGGATTGGACGGAGTAAGATATCGTGTGATTATATAAGATCCCACGATCACTATTTACTTTGGATTGGGCTACACACTCAAGCGCGTGTGTATATATTTATGTGTGTTGGCGTGTGTATAAGCCCGAGCATGCGTGTGCTAGAGGAATTAATATTTTTTTGTGGTAAAAAAATGTTGATCTCTCGCTAACTCATTCATAATTTCTTGCAAAAATACAAAATGTCAAAAGGTAGTATCAAGTTAGATTAATTTTTCAATTTTTTATTTTTAAAAAATATTTTTTGTTATGTTCTCTTCTTTTTTGGTGATGGTAGTATTAAATAATATAGTATCTTTAAATTTATTTTCATATCTTTATTATTATTATTAAACTAATAATTTATTATTTTTACTAAGGATATACACAAATTTTTATTTTTTTTAAAGATTTACAATATACGACTCTTTTGTAATAAAAAAATTATTAATGCATTTACGATATCTTAACGAGGAGGAGAAAGACCTTTTGATACCAAACCATGTGTGTTGTGAAAGTGTTGTTTTTCTTTTAATTTGGTACTACATAAGATAAAAAAAACTGAAACCCTGACATATTCAGGGACGACTTTTTATATCAATTGTGGATCCACATGACATTATCGTTGATATGATAAAACACAAGTTGCGGAGCTGATGGAAAGAAAATTATATTTGGGTGTGCAGCCGGCAAGCAAGGTGCTGGAAAATACTTAATTATTTGCAATAGCTTTGATTATCACTTTAGATTGGTAATTAAAATTAATTAATAGTCCATTGGATGAAGATCGATTGGCACTTAAATTAATGAACAGCATTTAACAGTATTTAAAATCATTAAAATATTTATGGAACTTGTATAGCACATCTATATATATATATATAGAGAGAGAGAGAGAGAGAGAGGAGAGGAGGGGGGGAGGCTAATTCATAGCAATTGATTGATAGTCGGAAACCTATTTTTGGCTTTTGTTGTAACAGCTTGTTGTGACAGAGCCAATTTTTTTAACAAAGGCCTTGTCACAACAAACTGTTGCGGCAGGTAAATTTTACATAAAAATTACCCTTTACATTAGTTGCTGTAATAGTATCCCAATAACCACTTGTCACGGATGAATACCCTATATATATATATATATATATATATATATATATATATATATGTACATATATGCATATATACATATATATAGATAGATGTATATAGAGATAGATATATGTATTGTCAAATTAGTTGATTTCACAACTCACAATTATCTATCTTACATGATAATCATTTAGATAATATTTTATTATCTAATTCACCCATACAACTTATATTAAAAACTTAACATAATCAATATTAGTAGTCCTTACAAAATACAACTTTAATTACAATAAGTACTTGACACAACAAAACAAGTATCATACGGTTTCTCTTGATTTGGCTTCTCTAAAATTTTCCCCAATTTACCTAATTATACTTCCCTCTTTTGTCTTCCTCGGTTTTTATTCTCCCCCAATTTCAAAATTCCAAACACTTCTCCTAGCTCACCCAAAAAGAAAGAAAAGAAAATGGAATCCAGCAACACAAACACAGTTGATGTTCATGCTGCAAATTATGACCGAGACAATGAATTAAAGGCCTTCGATGAAACCAAAGCCGGAGTCAAAGGACTCGTCGACGCTGGAATAAAAAAGATCCCTCGTTTATTCATTAATCCACCAGCGCATAATTTAGATAATGACACACCCAAATTCAGTCTTCCAGTTATTGACCTTAATGGTGTCAATGGAGATCCGACCCGACACAAAGAAACGGTTGAAAACGTCCGAGATGCATCAGAGAATTGGGGTTTCTTCCAAGTGGTGAATCATGGTATCCCGCTTAGAGTTTTGGAGGAGATGCTGAAAGGTGTACGTAGTTTTCATGAGCAAGATATTGAGGTAAAGAAAGAGTGGTATACACGTAAGCCCACTGCATGGAAAAGGCTTATCTATAACAGCAACTTTAATCTCTATAGATCAGAAACAACAAACTGGAGGGATACATTTATTTGCCCTATGGCTCCTATTCCTCCCAATCCGGAGGAATTGCCCGAAATTTGCAGGTATATTTATTTTCCATGTCTAGCATACCCATGTCTGGTCCTACTACTTTTAGCTTTTGATATCGAAGAAAAAATGACATGTAGCGTAAATTAATAAACATATATAACGATATTTTTATAATTATCTTAATAACACTTAATACTTCAAGCAACATTTATTGACATAGTTGCATAATTTTTTAACTAAAAATATCAATTGCCTCATTTTTGCATAGTAATTAATGTTTGTTTAAGGCACATTTAAGCATAATATATACTCTAGTTCTGCCCATATATATAGATACAAAAAGAGTTTTGTTTGCAGAATTTACAAACTTTAAAGATAAATTTATATTCTCCGTCTTCTCTTAAAATTATTGAGTATTTAGTTTAAGAATAAAAGTATGATAAAAAATATATATAATGGTAGACTTGAGGAAAAAAATATGACGGTAGATTTGAGAATATTGTGTCAGTGTATACTCTTATTAAATCAAATGAGATTTGCTTTGTGGGATTAGAATCCCTTCTATTGCATCTTTAACCTAATTTTTCATAATACACATTTAACGTACAAATATTGTGTTTAGTAATCATCCACGTACACAATTTTTTGAGCGATAATTATTAGTGTTGTTAAATGTAATATTTTTATTGCTAAATATGTATTGAGAGAAATTGAGTGAAATGTGTAATAGATTATTTTATACTTTTGTGGAACAAGGGAATTGATGTTTGTAAACGTTTTTTCATTATTTTTCAAATTTTCTGCAGAGATATTTTAATGGAATTTTCGGAACAAATGAAAAACTTGGGATGTTACTTATTTGAATTGTTATCGGAGGCGCTTGGGCTAAATAAAGACCACCTCAATAACCTCGGTTGTTGTGAGGGTCTTGGCCTCGTCGGCCATTATTATCCGCCGTGTCCTCAGCCGGAACTAACCCACGGAACTTCCAGGCATTCTGACCCTGATTTCATAACAGTGCTTCTGCAAGACCTTATTGGAGGCCTCCAAGTTGTTCATCAGGGTCAGTGGGTTGATGTTTCACCTTATCCTGGGGCTTTGGTGGTGAATATTGGAGATCTTTTACAGGCAAGTATTCTTTCACCATTTTTTTAGGTTAATAATTTCTCATATAAAATCAGATTAAGAGATTTGTCTTCTAAAGTGGATGTATTTTATCTACTAGAGTTGACATAGACTGCAGAACAATTTCTAAATGCTTTTTCCATTCATGAAGTAACTTAAACTTTATCATCACCATTCTATAAAAATAGTCTTATTTGACAATATTTTTATTTTAAAAAAGGTGAAATAAAAAAGGTGTTCCGCTTTTTTTGACCCTATTATAAATTATATGGCATAATGTTCTCAAGTTGATCATTACAATTTAGTTATTATGTCATTACTATTAAACTAAATACTCATTAAATTGATGGGTAAATAAAGAACAAAAATATATCCTTACTTTTGTAAATTTTGTATAAAAATATAATTTTTTTTGTGGAACAAAGGTATTATTAATTAATCAAACCTTTCCTTTGATTTATTATGTATACTAAAACATTTTTGATGCACATAACCTCATTGGTGTTTAAGAATTCCAATATCCATATGCAGTAAACATCTTGATATCATCCAAGTTTAACTTTTTATTATTGGAATTTTCAGCTTATAACAAACGACAAGTTCATTAGCGCTGAGCATAGAGTACTGGCAAACCACGGTGGTCCAAGGATATCGGTGGCATGCATATTTTACACAGGTCTCAGACCAACCCTAAAGAAATATCGACCCATCGACGAGTTGTTATCTAAGGATGATCCTCCCAAGTATATGGCAACCACTGTGAAAGATTTTTTGCGGTGCTGCCTGGATAATAATATTTATGGAACAGCTGCTTTGTCGCACTTCAAGCTCTAACTTAGTTGTGGAAATTCTGTCATGTGTTCTTATTGTGAGTCAAAATATATTTCTCTTATAGAATAATATTCAAACCTTACTTTGCATAATCTTACTTCTCAAGTACTTCCATTTAACGTCAGCACATCTATGACTAGGGCTGTACGTTAGACAAATTGAGCCACTCCATGATACGTACTCCACCCGACTCACTCGACTTGATAATACTCGATTCTATCAGCTAATCGAGTTAGGTTCAATCATCTTTTATTGTTTTTCAAGTTATCGAGTTGAGTATCGACTCAATTCGAACCGACTGATATTCGACTAAATTTAGTACATTTAATTAATTTAGTTATATTTATATTTGTTTTATGTTATATATATTATTTATATGTATTAACTTATGTAAATAAATAATTAAATATATAAAATAAATATAGTAAATATCTAAAAGTTTTTTTTTTAGTACAAAAAAAAAATCAAATTTTGCTACTGGTGGCAATATATTATAAATTTGGGGATGCAAGCCAATAGGCCTGGCACCTAGAAAGGTCATGAAAATACTTAATTATTTCTAATCGATCTGACTTTCATTTAATCGGTAACAAAAATAATTAATGTATTGGATTCGGATTGGCATTTAAAATAAGGCATTTGACATTGTTGGATTTCCTGAACAGTAAATCAACACAATCTCATTTTTGAATAATTATTGGATTTTCTATTAGTAAACCATAAATCACACTTGTCCAACTACAAGTTTTATTAAAAATAAGTAGAAAAAACATACATATAATTCTTGCTAGTAAAGAATCATGGACCACATTAAGTACAATATCAAGATACAGACAGACTTGTGTTTTAATTAAAGCTTGAAATGTAACAATGGAGGAGTGCCATCAAACCTTCTTGCACAAAACTCAGCTATGTCATCGTCAACTGTAATGTCCCTATATTTTGGCGGGTTTCGTCAAATAATAACTCCTTGATAGGTCCAAGAATTTTGGATTTAATTGGTTGATATTTTTTTTATTATATTTATATTATCTCATAAGATATATATGATAATTGGTAGGTTCTCTCTCTTCGTAAGCATCTCATTCATAAAGTATAATAGAATTTGTAAGAAATTTAATATATATGTAAATTGATAGTTTTTTTTTTTTAGACATTTAACTGTATATATTTGATTCTCTCTTTGTAAGAAACTTAAAATATATTATACATTCATTTAGAATCCTCTTTTAATTATTCTTCTTTCTTTTTAATTTTTAATTTTTATTTTTAGGCTTGATGAGTTAAGGTATTTTATTAAACACTAAAAATGAATATGAATACCATTGTTGGGTGAGATTATATGTCTAACTATTTTAATAAATAATTATAAAAATAATATTTTAAAATCACTTTATATAAGATTTTTACTCACCCAGTTTTAAAATGAAGAATACCATTTTCTTTTTAGTTCAGTTTAAAATTAAATATATTTTTTTATTTTAGAACAATAAAGTGACATGATAGTCTTAATTTGTCATTATTTTTGTTTTACTATCATTTATAACTTCACACTATCATTACTTAACTAATATTAAGATTACATTTAATAATATAAATTATAATTAATATAAAAAATACAATTATAAATTTAGTACTTGGCACGAGACACCTATATCTTGTATAATTTAAAGCAAAAACTTGATTTCATCAATTTTTAATTTTATTTAGTTCAACATTTTGCTTCCCTTTCCAAATTAGTATAATTACTATCTAAATGTTAAAATGTGTAACAATTAAATACAATCCAAATTTGTAAAGTAATCAAAAGGAACCCTTGCCTATTAGGAAAAAGGAATATATTTTTATTTTTATATCTTTAACAAAAAATGAATTTTTAGAGGAATTTTATTTTTGATTCTACCAATTTTATTACAAGCTTTTTTTAGCATAATTTTTTGTAAGATAATATATATCTTAAAAAAAAATTATGTAGGATAATTCGAGTATTACAATTTTATTAAGATATCAAAAAAATCTCTTAACATATCATGCGATCTATTATGTTAATATCAGTCTTGAATTTCAATACTAAATTAATGTTCTAATTAAATTATATTCATTAAAACTTAAAATTTTACTACATCATGTGTTTAATTGTATTAATAATATATGTGATTTTTTTTAAAAATATAATAACTACAAAATTAGTTGAAAATATATAATGAATGTATTACTAAGTAATTGTCATAACTAAATTAAAACTTGAGTTTTATACTTTTATTTGGATTAAAATTTCAAGTAAATTTTGTCCATATAAGTACTAATATAGAATTTCATACGAACTTAAATAAAATTATAATATTTATTTTCTCATAATCATAACTAAATAAATATGCATTCTATTTAACTATTTAGCTTAATAAATCGAAAAAATCTAAAATACATAATTAATTAATTATTATTTAAATAAATATTTAATAATTTAATCGCTATAATTATTTTCTCAAAATTCTAATTAAATATTTATTTACTTAATAATATCATAAATCATTATAAATGCCACCGATGTTTCTTACGGGGTTGACGAGCCTTTTTTTTTTATATGAGCTCACAAGGTTTGGAAGTCCCATTAAAGGTGCGTTCACACTTGGCAAACTTACCGCATTGACAACGCCGAGGCTTGACGCGGATCTCCTTTTGAAACCCAATTTAGAGCAACCTAGAAATTTTGAAAAATCGCCAAAAATATAATGAATCCCATATAGCATTAAAATTGATGAAATATTCTTTTAATACTTAAAATATCATTTTATTAAACTTTTTGTTACTCAAACTTTTGTGATATAAAAGGAGACGTACGGAGTATTATTATTTGGTGAACTATTCTATAAATTACATTTATGATTTACTAGTTTTTTGTTGCTAAATTGGACGTGACAACCAGTTTAGCCATCGTACTATTCTTTTAGTTTCATTTTAATACTTATGTAATTTTTTGTTGTTGCTAAATGTGTCATTTTTTTTTTATAATTGTCTCTGTACGATTTTATATATAAACAGTATTGTGGTAGGTGTGCGCGATAATGACATGGTTTTAAAAGAAAAAATAAATGTCAACATGGAATTATGAGCTATTCATATTAGTCAAAAAAAATATTATTTTTTTGAATTTCAATGAAGATAAATTTAACCAGTTATACATTTAAAAATTTTAATATTAGCAACAATGTTAAATATAATGTAAATAACAAAATAAAATGTTCAAATAAAGTTTTATATTTCTTTTTTTTTTTCATTTCTTTTCATTTTGATTGCTTACTGCTCAACTTTTCTAAATTATTAACGGAACGAACCTTGGAGAGAGTCATAGAGCTTAATGGCATTTATGGGTGGAGAAGACGAGGAAAATTCTTTTTAAATACAGTTTGCTGGCTGGTGCCATTGGGCTAGATCGGGTTATGAAATTAAAAAATAGGTGGAATTTGTAAACTACGTAAGGCAATGTACGTTGGACTAGGGGTGTTCAACCGGTAATTATCGGTCCGTACCGAACCGAAATCGAAAGATAGAAATTTTGGATACCGAAATCGGTACCGATTGAACCGGTATACCGAACCGGTTTTACCGGTTCGGTACCGGTAAAAACCGAAAAAAACCGAAACTTAATATAATTATTATTTTATTATTTTTATTAGTATTATTATTATTTTTATTATTAATATTAGTATTATTTTTATTATAATTATTATTTTTGTTAATATTATTATTATTATTATTATTATTATTTTAATTATAATTATTATTTTTATTATTTTTTTTATTATTTTTAGTATTATTTTTAGAATTATTATTAATTATTTATTAATGATAATATAAATAAAAAATAAAAAATAAAAAAACCGGTATACCGGTTCGGTTCGGTATTTACCGAACCACAAAAAGGCGGTACCGAAAAACTGGTATATACCGATTTTTTTGTACCGGTACCGAACCGGGTTTTTTTATACCGAACTGACCGGTTCGGACCGGTTTAGAAAACCGAAAAAACCGAAAATTTTGCACACCCCTACGTTGGACCGAGAAATTACTGTAAGCATTGGATTTGGCCCACCTAAATCAATTCTAAATACTATATTACGTGGCCCAATGACATTTCCAGTAATGTTTCATCATAGAGCGACACGTGGCATAAGTTTAGATTTAACGTGGAATTGAGATAAATGGTATAATATTACGCTGTAATATAATTAATGTTGTTATATAAGTGTAAATAAATAGTATAATATTATGCTATAATATAATTAAATTAGTAATGATAACATTTTTGCAATTGAGATTAACAGAGCCCTTGAGATTATCAAAACAGTTTAGATATGTACTGATTTTGTTTTTAGGACATAATAATTATGTTTGAACATAATTAAATTTAAATTTGTAGTGATCGTGTAGATTATACCATACATTATAAAAATAATTTTGTTATTATTTGTGTGTGGTATAATACTGTAAATGGTATCTAATGGTTAGTAAATTGTATTTTTTTTACTTGTTTAAGGTATAATGTGTAGTATAATATTATAAAATACGAAAAGTAGGAGTAATGGTTCAGCTCAATTTTGTTATTATTTATTTAATAATAATATGTATGATATAATGTAAAATATAATATTATAAATGGTATATAATATTTTAAAATTCCAAAAGCCGGATTTAATGGGTAATTATGGTTAGTAATTTGGGAAGTAAGTTATATGTATGGTATAATTATATAAAATGTATAATATTAGAAAATTACAAAAAGTGGAGTAAATTCCCAAAATCGTAGTAAGGATTGAGGGTATTAAATACGTAAGACATGTGTTTCATTGTGAGAAAGCCACTTGTCAAGCAACGGTGTTATGTACTGCATTTTAGTATATATAATAGATTTACATAATAAATATAATTAGTTTTAGTTTAAATTAATTGGAGTGATGATGTGACCATGATCCCTTTAATTTAGTTGGGTGATTTCAAAATTTAAAATTCTAATTAAATTCACTTATCTTTCTCTTTCTTCCATTTTCTCTTCTTCCGCCATTTTCATCTTCTCCATCTTTCTCTTCTCTTTTTTCCATTTTCTCTTCTTCCGCCATTTTCATCTTCTCCATCTTTCTCTTTCTTCCATTTTCTCTTCTTCCACCATTTTCATCTTTTTCATTTTTTGCTTTCCTCCATTTTTCGCTTTCTCTTTCCTCCATTTTCATCTTCTCCATCTTCTTCCGCCGTTTTTTTTTTCATCTTTCACATTCATGGTGGTAATTGTGGCGGAGGAAGAAGATGGTGGTGGTTGTGGTAGAGGAAGAAAATGGTGGTGGTTTTGGCGGAGGAAGAAGATGGTAGTAGAGGTGGAAGAAGATGGTGGTGGTTGTGGCGGAGGAAAAATATGGTGGTGGTGGTGGTGGTGGAGGAATACCTTTGTATTAAAGGTTGGTTACCCCTGTATTAAGGTTTGCTTACCTTTGTATTAAGGGTTGGTTACTTTTGTATTAAAGTTTTCGTTTAGTAAATTTAGGTAACCAAACAATAGTATATAAGTAACCAAACACTAGTATGGAGGTAACTAATTCCTGAATGTGTAGTAACTAGTTTTGGTTACCTTTGTATTTAGGTTGGTTACCCTTGTATTAAGGTTTGATCACTTTTGTATTAAGAGTTGGTTACCTTTGTATTAAAAGTTAGTGTTTGGTTACATTTGTATTTAAGTTTGGTTACCTTTGTATTAAAAGTTAGTTACTGGTTATCTTTTGCAGACTTCGGCGAGGAAGAAGGTGGAGTTAAAGTAAGAGAGAGAGATGGAGAAATTGAATTGAAGTAATTTAATTTATTTCTCCTTGATTTAAAGAATTTGTAGAATTTAATTTAATTTTCCTTGATTTAAGGGATTTGTGTAATTTAATCTACTTCTCCTTAATTTAAGGGATTTGTAAAATTGAATAATTAATGTGATTATTGTATTTGCACTCTTTTTGTAATTATTTTGTAAATGTATTATTCTTGTAATTATTTTTTAAAAATTGTATACTTCTGTAAAGAACTCAATACTATATTACGTGGTCCAATGACTAGTGACCCAATGATTACTTGTCCCAATTTCTTTTTGGTAGCATCCTCATTCGTAGATTATAAAAATTGATATTTTCACTGTAAGACCCCGAATTTTATGAAATACAAAATTTAATTTTTCTTCATATAGATATTTTTTTTAAACAGTAAGTGGTTAAATCGATAAAGTTAAAAGTTAAGGATGTTATGTGCAAATTTTATTTTGTCGGACAATATTCGCTTTGTCGGGGAATATTCGTTTGGTCGGGGAATATTCGTTTGGTCCGACGGAGCCGAAATAACAAATTATTGGTGGACCCCACAACGGAATATTTGTTGGATATAGAAAACGACAGAAATAACCTTTTTAAATAAAAATAGTCAACGGAACTGTTAAAATACCGGTGATAAAAGAATAGTAGCATACGGTAGTTATTGGTATTTTCTGTAGCACTCGGTACTCTACAGTAACACACGGTATTGCATAGTGTCTCATATTTTTGGTCTAATAATTGACACCGTAACTGTTACGCATCATTTTATCGATAATTGTCACTGCATAATATTTTATATTATCAATTCAATAATTGTTGTTACACAGTATTTTGCATTATTGATTTAATAATTGTCATTACACTGTATTTTATATCATTGAGTCAATAATTGTTGTTGCACTGTTTTTAAAATTATTGAACCTAATAATTGTCACAGTAACATATGCACAGTAATTCACATTATTGAATCAATAATTGTCATTACACAGTAACGTATGCTTTATTTTACATTATTGTTATCTCTATTATGATGTTATTTAAACAGTTGTATTTCATTAATTTATTGACTTGATATCTAAGAGCTAACTATACTGTATTTATAACAATTAGTCATAATAATTGAATTGATAAAGTTATTTGTTTATAATATAAAGTTAGGTGATTATTAGGTGATATGAAATGAATGGTGTAGATTAAAGTGTGAATTATTGTTGAATAATTGAATTGATTTGTTTATAATATAAAGTTAGGTGATTATTAGGTGATATGAAATGAATGGTGTAGATTAAAGTGTGAATTATTGTTGAATAATTAAATTGATTTGTTTATAATATAAAGTTAGGTGATTATTAGGTGATATGAAATGAATGGTGTAGATTAAAGATAATATAATATTTGAAATGGATGGTGTAGATTAAAAGATGATCTTTAAATGAATGGTTTAGATTAAATGAATGATAAGATTTTTGGCTATAAATAGAAGCCTTAACTTAAGGATTTTTCATAAACTTCCTTACTTGTTCTTTCTTTCTCTCTCTAAATACTTCTTGTGAAAGTTCTCTCTAAGTGTGCTTAAGTCATCTTGAGTATTTGTGAAGATCTATAAGTATACGTGTACTGTTCAAGTTAATCAACCTCATTTAAATCAATATCCAGTCACGTGTTGAGGTAAGGGATACCATCTTTTTCATCTTCCATTATTCAAACGTACTATGGTAAGGGATTATCATTATTTGATTCTCGATAATAATATTGTTTCTCCCTTACTCATAAGACGTGCCTTTTATTTCCATGTATTAAATTGTGGGAATAACCTTACGGAGTGGATTGCCGCCTGTTGGTGAATAACCTTTCGTATTCATTCATTATTAATCTCTGAGAATAACCTTACGGAGCGGATTGCCGCCTGTTTGGTGAATAACTCTTTGTACTCAAATTCTATTAAATTGTGGGAATAACCTTACGGAGCGGATTGCCGCCTGTTGGTGAATAACCCTTTGTATTAATTTCCTTCACCTTTTGTTAATCAAACCTGCTACGGTAAGGGATATTATTTTCTTTCATACTCCTAAATCGAAATTTATTATGGAACTATTGCTTCTATAATTCCTGAAAATATTATATGTTCCATAATAATTGAACTTCATTATTTCAACTGAACCTTCCTATTTACGTGAACCTTTCTATTGAATTGTAACCGTTATTCTGAACTGTGGATCTTGAATTTCACTCCACATCATGTTGACAATTTGGACATTATTTGAATCTGTACAAAGTAAACTTCCGATACTTATTGTTATCCTATTTCTTCTGTTCATCATTTATATCATTCTAATCATCCAAAAATCAAGCTGTTGTGAATATCTGTGGCCGGGGGCACAGATGTGATATATTTGTTGAACAGATGATAGGTTAAAGGCGATATAATAGGTTAAAGGCGATACATCTGTTCGGTGTCTTTTATGGCACGTGGTGAATGTTCTCTTTGGCCCGTAGTGCAAAGATGAACTGTTGTTTGGTATGATTATGACCAAAGGCTGAATCTGGTATAATCATGACCGTTGGTGCTATATTGAATATCTTTGGCCCGTAGTACAAAGATGAACTGTTGATGTGCATGATTATGATCAGGAACTGTGAATTTGTATTATCTTGACTAATGATATTTCAGATGATAAAAGTTGATGATGTTTTTCCTAAAAAGAGAACCGAGTGGACATTATAGTCTGCATTATTCTTCTAATAGATTACTCATTCCGCTGCTATTATTGATCTGAACGTTGTTTAAGAATTTAACTGCAGTTTTTGATATAAACCTTGTAGTCTATTGTATTCTATCAAGAACTCAACTGTTGAAGACTAATGATAATTTATTCGTCATTATCTTAGTCATGATATTCTTTACTGGGCTATTTGAGCTCACCCTTTCTTTTGTTCCATTGTTTTTCAACAGGAGATGAAAACATAACAGGGTCTAGCCGGGGAATGGAGTGAGGGTCCGAGGAATAGTTATCATAGTCTTCACGTTTTGTAAAATAGTGTGGCAATAATAGTGAAGACTTAGTTGTGTATTATTATACACTGTATTGTTGTACGTTGTGCTTTGTTGTAATAATTTTGTTGTAGTATTTTGACGACTCAAGTTTGGGCTGTGTGGGCCCAGATTTGGGGGCGTCACAGTTGGCATCAGAGCTTAGGGATATGGTCTTTAATGGCGATCTGGGGTAGAACTAGGAGGGGAGAGACGAATAGAATCAGTCACTAGTGTGTCCTACCTAAAATAGATTTTATTATCTAATGAGTCGATTTGAATGTAGGAACATGAAGTGATGAGTCAGTTTATTTGAACTAACATTTATTTTGTGACCACAGTTAGGTATGGCATCTGAAAATCAAGAGGTTAACTATTGAATACCCGAAACAAATGTAGCCGAGAATCAAGAGGCTCCAAACAATCCTCCTGCTAACTCAGGAAATAATGTTCCTGATAACATGATGAACGATGGATTCTTTAGGAATTTCATGCAGTTCATACAGAATCAAGGAAGAGGAAATCCAGTCAATAATAACGGTAGAAACGCTGGCAATTTGAGGATGGTCACTGTTAAGCAATTTAAAGAATTAGGACCACCTGAATTCCACGGGAAGCCTGACCCACTCAAAGCGGAGGCATGGCTGAAGCAGACGACAAAAATACTTGATGTCTTACAATGCGCTGATGATCAGAAGGTGCCATTTGCCACTTTTATGTTACGAGGTGAGGCGGACCATTGGTGGGAAGCGGTAAAACGTATCCAACCTTCAGCACTCGAAATTTCTTGGACAGAATTCGAAGAACTGTTTAACGAGAAGTACTTCCCAGAAAGCATCCGCCATATGAAGGAAGTGGAATTCATTAAGCTGGAGCAGGGAAACATGACAGTTTCTCAATATGAAGCTAAGTTTGCTGAACTGTCTCGTTTTGCGACTCATCTAGTAGATGACGAAGCACGAATGAGTCGAATGTTCCTGAGAGGTTTGAGACTCAAAATTCGTCAACAACTTAGTTCTCATAAATTCAGTTTGTATTCAGATGTTGTAGATAGGGCTCAAAGGGTGGAGCAAACAGATGAAACATTGCAGCCAAGAGTTAATGATCAGCATAGAGAAAGGAGTGACAACAACCACAGGAACGAGAACCATCGAGGAGGTAACCAACACTTCGGTGGTAATTCCATACCAAATAACAGAAGAGGAGAATCTAGTGGGAACAATTTCAAAAGAAAGAGATTCCATAATAATTATGGAAGAGCACCAGCACCAGTACCAACACCAGCACCGACCCCAGTTTCAAGGGGAGAAGATCGACCACCAGTGAGATGCTATAGGTGTGGTCAGGAAGGTCACATCAGCCCAAACTGTACACTGCAGTCCAAAAAGTGCTACAGTTGTGGGAAAGAGGGTCATCTTGCGCGGTTTTGTCCTGCCACAAAATCAAGTCCAGCTGCAATGATGATACCAAAAGCTAGCGCGGATAAGGGAAAATCTGTAGTTCAAGGGAGAGCTTTTGTTGTGACATCCCAAATGGCGCGAAACTCGAACGAGGTGATAACCGGTAAGCTATTCATAAATTCTCGTGAAGTCTACGCTTTGTTAGATACTGGCTCTACCCATTCTTTTATCTCACCTGTATGTGCTCAGCGTTTAAACTTAACTCCTGAAAACTTGGACTTTGACTTATCAGTTGAAACCCCATTAGGAGAAATGACCATTACATCTACTGTCTATAAATCTTGCCTAGTTCAAATCAACAACCTCACATTACCTGTTGACCTTAATTCTTTGGAGATGCATGAATTTGATGTGATTTTAGGAATTGATTGGTTGACTACCCATCATGCTAAAATTGATTGTTTTCATAAGATTATTAGTTTTCATATTCCTAATCAACCTGTCATGCAAATTCAAGCAACTAAACCATTGAAATCTATAACTGTTATTTCTAGCCATAAAGCCATTCGTTTATTGAAAAACGGATGTCAATCCTTTTTAGCTCATGTCACTGATTTGAACAAAAATACGTCAAACTTGAATGATATTCCCATTGTTAATGAGTTTCCTGACGTTTTTCCTGAAGAACTTCCTGGCTTACCCCCAAACCGTGAAATTGATTTTTATATTGATCTTGAACCCGGTACCAAGCCCATTTCCAAAGCTCCCTACCGAATGGCTCCCATTGAACTTCAAGAGTTAAAAGTCCAACTACAGGAATTGTTGGATACCGGTTTCATTCGTCCGAGTGCATCACCTTGGGGTGCTCCTGTTCTATTTGTGAAGAAGAAAGACGGGAGTACGAGATTGTGCATTGACTACCGAGAATTGAACCATGTCACCATCAAGAACAAGTACCCGTTACCTCGCATTGATGACATGTTTGATCAATTGCAAGGCGCTCAACATTTCTCAAAGATTGATCTCCGTTCTGGATATCATCAGTTAAAGGTTAAAGCTGAGGACATTCCAAAGACTGCTTTCAGAACTCGTTATGGGCATTATGAGTTCTTAGTCATGCCTTTTGGACTAACTAATGCTCCTGCAGCTTTCATGGACATGATGAACCGGATATTCAAGGAACATTTGGATCATTTTGTGGTTGTCTTTATTGATGACATCCTCATATACTCCAAGAGTCGCGAGGATCATGAACAACACCTGAGATTGATACTACAAAAGCTCCGTGAAAACAAATTATATGCCAAGTTGAAGAAATGTGAGTTCTGGCTTGAGGAGGTCGCGTTTCTTGGGCATGTGATTTCTAGTCAAGGAATATCAGTCGATCCTGCGAAGATTGAAACGGTACAAAATTGGGAACAACCCAAAACAGTAACCGAAGTCCGAAGTTTTCTGGGTCTAGCTGGTTATTATCGGAGATTCGTAGAAGGATTTTCTCGAATCGCCACTCCATTAACGCAGCTTACTCGGAAAAGCACAAAATTCATATGGAGCGAGGAATGCGAGAAAAGTTTCCAAGAACTCAAGAAGAGACTGGTTTCAGCTCCTGTTCTGACCATACCATCAGGATCAGGAGAATTTGTTATCTACAGCGATGCTTCTGGCAAAGGTCTAGGCTGTGTCCTTATGCAACATGGAAATGTTATAGCCTACGCCTCTCGACAATTCAAAGATTATGAGAAAAATTATCCTACTCGTGATCTAGAGTTGGCAGCAGTCGTTTTCGCGTTGAAGATCTGGAGACACTACTTGTACGGAGAAAAAGTGGATATCTATACGGATCATAAAAGTCTCAAGTATTTCTTCACCCAGAAGGAACTCAACATGCGACAACGACGTTGGCTTGAGCTGTTAAAGGATTATGACCACACAATCCAGTATCACCCGGGAAAGGCGAACGTTGTAGCTGACGCTTTGAGCAGAAAATCTTATGCAAGTACAAGTGCACTGCTGACAACACAAAAGTGTATTTTGTACGACTTGCAAAAGATGGAGATAGAGCTAAAGACACCAGGGACCCACTCGAAGATTGCTCACGTGCGAGTAGAACCAACTTTAATCGATAAAATTAAAGCTGCTCAAGCTACTGATCCGGAACTGATAAACATGATAAAGAAAGTACAAGAAGGTGTCATTCCCGAAGCAAGAATCGACGAGAAAGGAATACTTCGAGTCAACTCTCGACTCTGTGTTCCTAACGATCCTGAATTAAAGCATAAAATCATGATGGAGGCACACAACACGCCGTTTGCAATCCACCCAGGAGGTACCAAGATGTATCGAGATCTTCGACATACATTTTGGTGGAACAATATGAAAAGAGAGATTGCGGAGTTTATCTCAAGGTGCCTAACTTGTCAACGTGTCAAGGCAGAGCATCAAGTTCCTAAAGGTCCATTACAATCACTTGAAGTTCCCGAATGGAAGTGGGAACACATCAATATGGACTTCGTGACGGGTCTTCCAAAAGTTTCTCAAGGCTTAGATGCAATTTGGGTGATCGTAGATAGATTGACCAAATCTGCTCATTTCTTGCCCATACGAGAAAACTTTTCACTTGAACGTCTTGCCGGTATGTACATAAATGAGATCGCGAGATTGCATGGCATGCCAGTTTCCATAGTTTCTGATCAAGATCCTAGATTCACTTCACGCTTTTGGATCAGTCTACAAAAAGCTATGGGCACTGAACTACGTTTTAGTTCTGCATACCATCCTCAAACGGACGGACAATCGGAAAGGACGATCCAGACCCTCGAAGATCTTTTGAGACTTTGCGTATTGGACTTCAAAGGAAGTTGGGATAAGTACTTGCCGTTGGTGGAATTTTCTTACAACAACAGTTACCAAGCAAGCATAGGCATGGCTCCATTCGAGGCATTGTATGGAATGAAGTGTCGCTCTCCAATATGTTGGAATGAGGTAGGAGAAGCAAAATTGTTGGGACCCGAGTTGGTACGCTTGACGACCGAAAAGATCCAAATGATCCGACAACGAATACAGACCGCACAAGAACGACAAAAGAGTTATGCTGATCTTCATCGGAGAGACGAAAGTTTCAACGTCGGAGATCATGTATTCTTACGTGTTTCTCCATGGAAAGGGGTTACGAGATTCGGAAAGAGAGGAAAGCTCAACCCTCGATTTATTGGCCCATTTGAAATCCTCGATCGAATAGGAACCGTAGCCTACAGACTAGCCCTACCACCAAGTATGTCTCGCATCCATAACGTTTTTCACATATCTATGTTACGTAAATATGTGAAGGACCCAAACCACGTCATTGAGTTAGAACCAGACGTTATAGCAGATGATTTAACATACGAGGAAGTACCTGTTAAGATCCTGGATAAGAAGGAGCAGATCCTACGCTCAAAGGTTATACCTCAAGTTAAGGTTTTATGGAGGAACCAAGATACTGAGGAAATGACCTGGGAGCTAGAATCTGAGATGAAATCTAAGTATCCTTACCTCTTCGATATGTCAGGTACGTCAATTTCGGGGACGAAATTTCATAAGGAGGGGAGGTTGTAAGACCCCGAATTTTATGAAATACAAAATTTAATTTTTCTTCATATAGATATTTTTTTTAAACAGTAAGTGGTTAAATCGATAAAGTTAAAAGTTAAGGATGTTATGTGCAAATTTTATTTTGTCGGACAATATTCGCTTTGTCGGGGAATATTCGTTTGGTCGGGGAATATTCGTTTGGTCCGACGGCGCCGAAATAACAAATTATTGGTGGACCCCACAACGGAATATTTGTCGGATATAGAAAACGACAGAAATAACCTTTTTAAATAAAAATAGTCAACGGAACTGTTAAAATACCGGTGATAAAAGAATAGTAGCATACGGTAGTTATTGGTATTTTCTGTAGCACTCGGTACTCTACAGTAACACACGGTATTGCATTGTGTCTCATATTTTTGGTCTGATAATTGACACCGTAACTGTTACGCATCATTTCATCGATAATTGTCACTGCATAATATTTTATATTATCAATTCAATAATTGTTGTTACACAGTATTTTGCATTATTGATTTAATAATTGTCATTACACTGTATTTTATATCATTGAGTCAATAATTGTTGTTGCACTGTTTTTAAAATTATTGAACCTAATAATTGTCACAGTAACATATGCACAGTAATTCACATTATTGAATCAATAATTGTCATTACACAGTAACGTATGCTTTATTTTACATTATTGTTATCTCTATTATGATGTTATTTAAACAGTTGTATTTCATTAATTTATTGACTTGATATCTAAGAGCTAACTATACTGTATTTATAACAATTAGTCATAATAATTGAATTGATAAAGTTATTTGTTTATAATATAAAGTTAGGTGATTATTAGGTGATATGAAATGAATGGTGTAGATTAAAGTGTGAATTATTGTTGAATAATTGAATTGATTTGTTTATAATATAAAGTTAGGTGATTATTAGGTGATATGAAATGAATGGTGTAGATTAAAGTGTGAATTATTGTTGAATAATTAAATTGATTTGTTTATAATATAAAGTTAGGTGATTATTAGGTGATATGAAATGAATGGTGTAGATTAAAGATAATATAATATTTGAAATGGATGGTGTAGATTAAAAGATGATCTTTAAATGAATGGTTTAGATTAAATGAATGATAAGATTTTTGGCTATAAATAGAAGCCTTAACTTAAGGATTTTTCATAAACTTCCTTACTTGTTCTTTCTTTCTCTCTCTAAATACTTCTTGTGAAAGTTCTCTCTAAGTGTGCTTAAGTCATCTTGAGTATTTGTGAAGATCTATAAGTATACGTGTACTGTTCAAGTTAATCAACCTCATTTAAATCAATATCCAGTCACGTGTTGAGGTAAGGGATACCATCTTTTTCATCTTCCATTATTCAAACGTACTATGGTAAGGGATTATCATTATTTGATTCTCGATAATAATATTGTTTCTCCCTTACTCATAAGACGTGCCTTTTATTTCCATGTATTAAATTGTGGGAATAACCTTACGGAGCGGATTGCCGCCTGTTGGTGAATAACATTTCGTATTCATTCATTATTAATCTCTGAGAATAACCTTATGGAGCGGATTGCCGCCTGTTTGGTGAATAACTCTTTGTACTCAAATTCTATTAAATTGTGGGAATAACCTTACGGAGCGGATTGCCGCCTGTTGGTGAATAACCCTTTGTATTAATTTCCTTCACCTTTTGTTAATCAAACCTGCTACGGTAAGGGATATTATTTTCTTTCATACTCCTAAATCGAAATTTATTATGGAACTATTGCTTCTATAATTCCTGAAAATATTATATGTTCCATAATAATTGAACTTCATTATTTCAACTGAACCTTCCTATTTACGTGAACCTTTCTATTGAATTGTAACCGTTATTCTGAACTGTGGATCTTGAATTTCACTCCACATCATGTTGACAATTTGGACATTATTTGAATCTGTACAAAATAAACTTCCGATACTTATTGTTATCCTATTTCTTCTGTTCATCATTTATATCATTCTAATCATCCAAAAATCAAGCTGTTGTGAATATCTGTGGCCGGGGGCACATATGTGATATATTTGTTGAACAGATGATAGGTTAAAGGCGATATAATAGGTTAAAGGCGATACATCTGTTCGGTGTCTTTTATGGCACGTGGTGAATGTTCTCTTTGGCCCGTAGTGCAAAGATGAACTGTTGTTTGGTATGATTATGACCAAAGGCTGAATCTGGTATAATCATGACCGTTGGTGCTATATTGAATATCTTTGGCCCGTAGTACAAAGATGAACTGTTGATGTGCATGATTATGATCAGGAACTGTGAATTTGTATTATCTTGACTAATGATATTTCAGATGATAAAAGTTGATGATGTTTTTCCTAAAAAGAGAACCGAGTGGACATTATAGTCTGCATTATTCTTCTAATAGATTACTCATTCCGCTGCTATTATTGATCTGAACGTTGTTTAAGAATTTAACTGCAGTTTTTGATATAAACCTTGTAGTCTATTGTATTCTATCAAGAACTCAACTGTTGAAGACTAATGATAATTTATTCGTCATTATCTTAGTCATGATATTCTTTACTGGGCTATTTGAGCTCACCCTTTCTTTTGTTCCATTGTTTTTCAACAGGAGATGAAAACATAACAGGGTCTAGCCGGGGAATGGAGTGAGGGTCCGAGGAATAGTTATCATAGTCTTCACGTTTTGTAAAATAGTGTGGCAATAATAGTGAAGACTTAGTTGTGTATTATTATACACTGTATTGTTGTACGTTGTGCTTTGTTGTAATAATTTTGTTGTAGTATTTTGACGACTCAAGTTTGGGCTGTGTGGGCCCAGATTTGGGGGCGTCACATTCACAAGTTAATTTGATATTTTTATAAGATTAAATGAGATTCACTTGTAAAAATATCAAATTAACTTGTAGAAATACTAATTATCTTGATTATTAGGAATTTAGGGAGGAAGTAACAGCATACTGTGAAAAGTGGAGAGAATCAAGTTGTGTATATGAAAAAAACTTCTTTTAATTTATTATTCTATCCCAATTGTAATATAATAACTTGCGCTCATAATTGAGTCATTTGTGAGTAAATTTAGCAAAGATTTTAAGAATCATTAGGTATCTCTAATTTGTGATAGAGTTTTAAGAAAAATTAACATAAAAAATAACTGTCAAAAAAGCTTATATGTGGCACAGGCTATGTGTGAGCAATTAAAAATTTTAAATAAATTTTTTAAAAAGTATGGAAAAAAAAATTGGAGAGAAAGTAGGTATAAAAATAGAGAGGGAAAATAAGATAGTTATTATGACAAGAGTCTTAAAAAATAACCACCACCCCTCTTCTTCTCCCTTTGTAATATAGATTTAAAATATAAATAATATATCACTTGAGACAATTTTTTAGATAAAATATTTAAGGCTTCTAATATTATTCAAACTAAAAAGTTCAACTTTTGCAAAAATAGAATATCTTAAAAAAGTGATTTAACCCTAAAGAATACTTTCTACTTTTCTGGATAACCCGATCCTCTGCTCCGTATATTAGGGGTTTCTTTCTTCTATGCCCGTCTCATATTGAGGCTCTTATTTTTATTTTTTTTTGGGATCCGTTTGGACTCGAGTAGGGAAAAGAAACAGAAAACAAAATCTAAAACTTATTGGAATATTTTTATTCATGTTTTATTATATGTTTTATTGTTGTTCTTAATTTTTGATTTTTTTAAAAGTAAATTTATCTTCATTGATATATATATATATATATTATTTTCCTCGTCATTTTCTAAGTTTCAAGTAGAGCCTCTATTTTTTTGTGCTAGTTTAAGGGAATTTAACAATATTGATTTTACTAAGGTTAGATCCCAAGACTTCATGCACTCAATCTTTATGAGTAGTTGTTTTACTATTGAGCCTTCAAGTAGAGTTTTCACGTGTGTCTAATGTGATATTTTTCTTTTAAAAGTAAGCCACCAAGTTGAACCGTGATCCAATCCTTAGGGTGAAATCCCCACCCCCAAACCCCCAAAAGGTTTGGCAAACTTGGCCCGGGCCTAGGCTCCCATCAAAATACGAGTTTTGGACTTTATTTTTTTTACTCGTAAAAAGTTGAACCATTTTGACCTAACCCATTTTTGATCCAGCTCGTGAAAGCCCGACCCATCCCATCCCTTATTATTTTTTTTAACTTTATCTGATCATGTCATGGTCAAGGTAAAACCAAACCTAGTATAATTTATTTTATTTTTTTGGTGCAAACCAGATTATAGTCAAGCCTTCTTTTTTTTTTTTTATTTAAATTTTACACTTTCTCACTCTAGATTTATTCAGGTTGAGGTGAGTTCACTTTCTCTTTTAATCCCTCGCTCCCATTTAATCTGAGATTTTTTTTGTGTTCGCATTTATGGCTGAGCTATAATTGGTGACGTAAACCATAGAAGTGAATCATACATGACTATATTTTTTCTAGGTTTGTTAGATCTTAATTGTATTTTTTAATTTTAATCTCCAAATTTACCTTGATTTAATATTGTTACGTGATTGTTTTGTTGTAAGAAGGTGTTATTTTAATCTGATGTCGTGATGTTCATGCAGATTTAGTGATAATATGCATTTATGCAGTTATGGAATCATTTCTCAAAGACTACATTTGGAAATATTCTTTTTGTGATATATTTTTATTTGGGTTTGTGGGGGGGGGGGGGGGGGGGGGGGGTTTGAATCGATTCTGGCCGACTATGTTTCTATTTTCTCTTTCTGATTTTTTTTCTTTTTGTCTTTTCAACTTGTGTTTGGTTTAATCCTGTTTTAATTTTGAGCTCATTCGGGTTTTTTGTTTGGATCATGTTGTGTTGGTTCACCTTGATTTGCCGGCTTCGATGAAACTTCTTCTTGCTGCTTGGTTTTTATCCGATGGTTGATGGTAGACATGCACAGTAGGCCGGCCTGGCCTGGCCCTGGTAGGCTTTGGTCGGGCCAGGCTTTGACTTTTGGGCCTGTAGGCCGGGCTTCTAGAAAAAGTCTGGCCTTTTTAGGCCTGTAGGCCAGGCCGGGCTAGGCCTGTAGGCTAGGCCGGACTAGGCCTTAGGCCGGGTCAGGCCAGTCCAATCCTTGGGCCGGGCCAGGCTAGGCCTAAAAATGTAATCAACTAATTTTTAATGTGAAATATAAATATTAAATAAGCTAATTACTATATTAATTAAATGTATTGACAAAAAATTAAAAATGAGTAACTAATTAATAATAAATAATGAGTCAGTTATAAATATTTTGCTTCAAAATATTTTAAAAATATCTTCAAAATTCAAATCTTCAAAAAATGTATCTTCCCAACTTCAAAAACTATCTCTTCATTATATCTTCAATCTTCAAAAAAATATATATCTTCAATATTTATGGATGTGCAATTTCGCGTAGGCTGGTCTGGGCTTTTTCGTAGGCCGGGCCAGGCCAGGCTTTTAGGTCAAAATAGTAGCCTGTTCAAAAACTGTAGGCCGGACCAGCCCAGCCCGGGCTTTGACCAGGCCAGGCTCAGGCCAGGCCAGGCCGACCTGTAGGCCGTAGGCTTTTTGTGCATCTCTAGTTGATGGGATGTAGAGCGCGTGAATTTAGTTACTGTGAGTCCCGCGTGGGTGGGTTGTTACTGTTGGTTCTGATGCTGGTAGGAGTGACACTGCAGCCTCTCGAGCTATACGCTAAACCTGACGTCGGCAGACTTGTGGGCCCAGCTCTATGGTTCACTAGCCTCTACTTATGCTCTTAGGCCTTTACATGTTGGGCCTATTGGGTTGTCTTTTTGTTTAGCCCATGGGTTGATATACTTTATTGTTACTTGTTAGCAAGTGCTAAAAAAATTGGCCCAACCCGAGATGGGCTACAGGTTTTTAGATTTCAACAAAAAAAATTGGGCCATTTTGGCCCTACTCATTTGCCAGGTCTAGCTGCCAAGACCCATAATGAGGCTGATAGAGAGACTTGAATCCTTGACATCTGAGTTTCTATTTCCAAATGATAAGGATACCATTAGATAAATAGGGCAGCACACTTTAACTATTTTCAAGAAGAATTCTCTAAGATTGCGCTAGCTGGTGTGCTATTGTAATTTTGCCCTCTCTAAAAATTATTGATCCAGCTTATGACTAACTAAGAGGAGAGTTTAATTGGTAATTTCTCAATTTTTTCAAGTTTTTTTTAACTATTTGCAATGAAATAGATTTAACACTCCCACTCCAACTGTTTGACTCTGTTTGGTTGTGTGAATAACTATCGGTATAAATGTGACTTTATTTAGTGATGAACTCGATCGACTAACTCACAATGAGTTCAATATATAGATAAGGCATACAACAAAGTAAAAATATAACCAAGCAAACACACAATAATATATAAGATTTTTACGTGATTTAGCACAACGTGTACCTAATCCAGAGAACATTCGTCAAATGCCCAGTTGTACAAATTATAATTTTTATGGTTCCATAGGATCATCAGGCAATCTTTGCATCTCCTATGCTATCTATGCATATGGGTGCATATAACCCATAAAAGATAAGCTATTCCTTACTTCATCCGTTTCTGGGGTTCACAGAAAATCACACATATCTAAAATAAAAATAGTGTTGTTTAAGGAAAAACAACAAACTTCACAATGTGTTTAAAGACGTACGTACAACCAAGCATATAGCTTATGATCTCTAAATAGATATGATATTACAATATAAGCATGATATCTAGATCTTTAACCCATCAACCAATAGATCATTATTTGTATAAAAAGGAGTGAACTAATTTAAGTTTGTTTTTAAATATTTATGACTCTCAGCTTAGTTGTGACTCTCGTCCGGACTTGAAGCTCTAAAACTTCTTGCTTATTTTTCTTCTAATGAACATGAGTCTTTTATAGTTGAAGTCCCAATAAGTAGCTGTTTTGAGAGTGCAAATTTGGTTGGTAAGAATTTGAAATAAGCTCAATGATCTTGATCTCTTCAACTTGATCTAATGGATGTGTTTTAAATTTAGCAATTCAAATTTCAAACGAGCTGAACTTGGTAGGTGAAGCTTGCAATTGCTAAAGACCAAAGACTTTAATTTCTCTTTTGGTGAAAGAATCTCCGATCTAGCGCCTAACTCTAAAAGCGACAATTTTTTCTTCTCGTATTTGTTTTATATCTTTGCCCAAATCTTTACTTACTTTGGTTAAAATGAAGCTTCCTTTGTATACTTTATCATCTGGATAAATATACATAAAAACATCATTACCGGTATTACCATTAAAATAGTCGTACATCCTAAAAGGTATTGTCTCTTTTCTTAAGTCTACACGTGACTATAAATCATTACGTGACTCTAGATCATTACATGACTTTACCTTAAGAATATGAATCAGTTTAAGTTATGTTTCAAACATAAAGTTTAACTAGTATTTTCCTGCATATTTGGATAAATTTGTTAATAACAATATAAATATGTTTTATTAATCATCAAAATTTAAGTGAGCATAACAAAAATTAGTTAAAACTCAACTTTTAGTGATTAACATTTTTGTTTAAATTATGTTTTAATTCTTTGAAAATGCAATTTAATTTTTTTAAAACAACTAATTATTTGGGGTTTCCGCTAACGATTACTATGACTTGGATATGGAGTCATTAGTTTATTCTTCCTATCCTTATAAATGTACTTCATGTTTATTCTGTTAGGTAACTCCTCGAATCCTATTATGAGAATGAATCTTATCTATGGTAGAAATTTATTTTGGTAGTAATCATATTTGTAGTAGATATATTTATTATATGAGAGTGTCCTAATTAAATTAGAAAAATAGAGTTGTAAGTACTCTATAAATAGAATCTTGTGTTTAAGGAGAGAATATATACAATCAAGAGATAATAATATCCTAGAAAATTGAGATAAGGCATAATTGGGTGTTGTGTTAGTGTGCGAGGGAGGATTTTTTTAGCTTTTATTTCGTGCAAAAAGTTTTACTTTTGGAGATTAATATATTGAAGTTGGTTTTATGAATTAGGTCATTAAGACCAAACTACATTAAATATTGTGTTGTTTATTTTACGTGATTTAATTCTCAACAAGTAATATCAGAGCTAGGTTCATTGCATCTGAGGTAGAGAGAATTAATTCGCGTAATACGATGGCCACGAATTTGGGTAAATTTGAGTTTCCAATATTTGATGGAAAAACAAATGTTACACTGTGGCAGAGTAGTATGCAAGATCTCTTGGTATTGCAAGGATTTGATTAAGCTTTAAAGGAGAAAAAATCAGATGAAATGAAAGAAGCAAATTGGCAAATAATTTGCAAGAAGGCGGTAAGCACAATACATTCGTTGTTAGCACCTGAGATAAAGTATGATATGTTGAAAGAGACTGCTCCAAAAAAATTGTGGGAAAAACTCGAGAAGAGTTATGCTTCGAAGTCACTAACCAACAGATTGTGCTTGAAGATGAAATTATACTACTTGAAGATGGATGAAGGAACGAATCTCCATGATCATCTAAATACTTTTAACATGTTAGTGTTACAACTATTGAATACAAATGAAAAATTAAAAGACAAGGAAAAGGCATTGCTTTATTGTAATCTTTGCACAAGTCTTACAAGTCATTGGTGCAAATATTATTGGTGGAAAAATTAACTTTGAATTTAAATGAGGTGGTTACTGTATTATGGGAAAGTCAAGTTGATGGGAGAAAAAAACAATAACATTGGTGAGCAAACACTAACCGTGGAAGGTTCAAATCGAGGGTGACGTCAATGGAGAGATAATAGTAGAGGAAGATCAAAATCTAGGCCAAGAGATTACAGTGATATAGAGTGTTATTATTGTGGAGAGAAGGGTCACATCAAATACTAATGCAGAATATTAAAGGAGGACATGAAGAGTTTAAGGAAGCATCAAGAAAAATTGAAGGAGAAAGAAAAAGTTGAATATGCTAATTCTTAGTGAGGCTGAAGAAAAAGTTATTTTAACGGTTAAGAGTAATTATAATAAATATGGATGTGTATTGGATTATGTGACTTCTCTATGCATATATGCAATGAGAAATATTGCTTTGAGAGTTTGAAGCAAGATAAAGAATTGGGGTACGTTAATGCTATGAATAAAGAGAGAGTGAAGATTGAAGGTATTAGAAATGTTCGTTTTAAACTTCATGATGGTTCTACGAAAATTCTTGAGAAGATATGTTATGTTCTTGATTGTGGTGAGAATATAATTTCATTGGAAGAATTATCCTCATGTGGATATACATACGTGGGTCAAGGAGATTCCTGCAAAGTATTCAACGAAGACAAATTAATTCTCCAAGGTCGAAAGAATGAAAAATTAATTTGTGTGTTGAATGGACAGTCTATGCGTGGAACAAAGACCAAGAGAAGCAACCGAGTGAAGTTCAAGAATGAAGTTGAAGTATTTAGGGATTTGAGTCGAGTGAAGAATTGTTAGATAACTCCTCGAATCTTATTATGAGAAAGAATCTTATTTGTGGTATAAATTTATTTTGATAGTAATTCTATTTGCAGTAAATATATTTATTATATGAGAGTGTCCTAATTAAATTAGAAAAGTGGAGTTGTAAGTACTCTATAAATAGAGTCTTGTGTTTAGGAAGAAAATATATACAATCAAGAGGTAGTCTGTGACACCCCCAAATCTGAGCCCACACAGCCCAAACTTTAGTCGTCAAAAGACTACAACAAAATTATTACAATGAAGTACAACGTACAACAATACAGTGTATAATAATACACAACTAAGTCTTCACTATTATTATCACACTATTTTACAACGCGTGAAGACTACGACAGCTATCCCTCGGACTCTCACTCTATTCCCCGGCTAGACCCAGCTACGTTCCCATCTCCTGTTGAAAAACAATGGAACAAAAGAAAGGGTGAGCTCAAATAGCCCAGTAAGAAATATCATGACTAAGATAATGACGAATAAATTATCATTAGCCTTCAATAGTTGAGTTCTTGATAGAATACAATAGACTACAAGGTTTATATCAAAAACTGCAGTTAAATTCTTAAACAACGTTCAGATCAATAATAGCAGCGGAATGAGTAATCTATTAGAAGAATAATGCAGACTATAATGTCCACTCGGTTCTCTTTTTAGGAAAAACATCATCAACTTTTATCATCTGAAATATCATTAGTCAAGATAATACAAATTCACAGTTCCTGATCATAATCATGCACATCAACAGTTCATCTTTGTACTACGGCCCAAAGATATTCAATATAGCACCAACGGTCATGATTATACCAGATTCAGCCTTTGGTCATAATCATACCAAATAACAGTTCATCTATGCACTACGGGCCAAAGAGAACTTTCACCACGTGCCATAAAAGACACCGAACAGATGTATCGCCTTTAACCTATTATATCGCCTTTAACCTAACATCTGTTCCACAATTATATCGCATATGTGCCCCCGGCCAAAGATATTCACAACAACTTGATTCTTGAAGATTAATACAAATAACAGTGATGATGAACAGAAGAAATAGGATAAACAATAAGTATCGGAAGTTTACTTTGTGTAGATTCAAATAATGTCCAAATTGTCAACATGATATGGAGTGAAATTTAAAAATGATATTCAAGATCCACAGTTCAGAATAACGGTTACAGTTCAATAGAAGGGTTCAGAAAATAGGAAGGTTCAGTTGAAATAATGAAGTTCAACTATTATGGAACATATAATATTTTCAGGAATTATAGAAGCAATAGTTCCATAATAAGTTTCAATTTAGGAGTATGAAAGAAAATAATATCCCTTACCGTAGCAGGTTTGATTAACAAAAGGTGAAGGAAATTAATATCCCTTACCATAGTAAGTTTGAATAATGGAAGATGAAAAAGATGGTATCCCTTATGAGTATAAAGGAAAATAATAACATTTACGAATATGAAAGAAAATGATATTACAAATGAATATGGAATAAAAGTGTCATGTGATAATTTGTGTAGACAACTTATTTCCACAAGAGACAAATAATTACAAAGGGTTATTCACCAACAGGCAGTAATCCGCGCCGTAAGGTTATTCCCATCAATTTGAATACAAAGAGTTATTCACCAAACAGGCGGTAATCCGCGCTGTAAGGTTATTCTCAGGGATTAATAAGGAATGAATACTATAGGTTATTCACCAACAGACGGTAATCCGCGCCGTAAGGTTATTCCCACAATTTAATACATGAAAATAAATGGCACAAGAAAGAAACGATATTATTTTCGAGAATTAAAGAATGATAATCCCTTCCAATAAGAAATAACATAATATCCATTTATGATGATGAAAAGAATGATACCCTTTACCGTAGTAAGTTAGAATATGAAAGAAGATGATATTCCTTATCTTAACACGTGACTGGATATTGATTTAAATGAGGTTGATCAACCTATATATTTATAATAAAATTAGTAATTACCACATATAAATTTCAAAGTGTATGATAACTCGTATAATATGAACTATCAAAATTATATATATTTAACATAATTTTTGTAGTATAATATAACTACTTTAAAATAGTTTTTAAAATAATATTCCAAAATAAATCTTCCAAAGAAAGCTTTTAAAAATGAATCTTCTCAAAGAAGAGTCTTCTAAAGGAAGATTTGTGAATACCGTGAAAAATAGGAATTTATGAAATTACTACTCTTTAATAAAAGACTTACTTGAAAAATTCCTGCACTCTTTTTGGCTTTCAAACACTCAAAATAGCCTTACTATTCTCAGAGAAAACTCATAAAATTCTTATAGAAAAATTTTATGTTTTAGGTGTGATTTTTCTATTCAGCTGAGCAAGCTATTTATAGGAGAAAAGATGATACTATGCATGGTTGGTGAACAACAGGCGTGATGCACGCCTGCCTATTTTTTTTTTCTAAATTGGCAGTGCATTCGGCTGCCAACTCTTTCTTCAGCACCAATTGTCATTTCAATTTTCATGTGGCCCCCACATGGGTCCCACATGTTACTATTTCAAATAGTAAAAATAATAATAATAATTATTTATTATTATTATTATTATTTTTAATTTTATTTATTTATTCTTCCTGTGGGTCCAACATATATATTAAAATAATGCTACAACAATAATTCAACAATAATGTAATAAACACGTCACAGATTATTATTAATTTAATAATATAAATTACAGTATATTTGCAACCGTGACAATTATTAGGTTCAATAATTTTAAAAACAGTGCAGCAACAATTATTGACTCAATGATATAAAATACAGTGTAATGACAATTATTAAATCAATAATGCAAAATACTGTGTAACAACAATTATTGAATTGATAATATAAAATATTATGCAGTGACAATTATCGATGAAATGATGCATAACAGTTACGGTGTCAATTATCAGACCAATAATATGAGACACTATGCAATACCGTGTGCTACTGTAGAGTACCGTGTGCTACAGAAAATACCATAAACTACCGTATGCTACTATTCTTTTATCACCGGTATTTTAACAGTTCCGTTGACTATTTTTATTTAAAAATGTTATTTCTGTCGTTTTCTATATCCAACAAATATTCCGTTGTGGGGTCCACCAATAATTTGTTATTTCGGCGCCGTCGTACGGCACGAATATTCCCCGACCAAACGAATATTCCCCGACAAAGCGAATATTATCCGATAAAATAAAATTTGCACATAACATCTTTAACTTTCAATTTTGTTAATTTAACCACTTACTGTTTCAGGAAAAATATATACGAAGAAAAATTAAATTTTATATTTCATAAAATTCGGGGTCTTACATAGTCTCATTCTAGAGAATTGGAATAGGGTATAATTAGGTCTTGGATTAATGTGTGAGCGAGAATTTTTTTCAACTTTTATTTCGTATAAAAAGTTATATTTTTAGAGATTAATATATTAAAATTAATTTTATAAATTTAGTTATTAAGATTAAATTATATTAAATATTGTATTATTTATTTTGAGTGATTTAATTCTTAAAATATTCATGGTTTTAATTGAAGGTAATACAAGTCGGTGGAAAGCCAACGTACATAGAAAACAATGAATTCAGCCACCCATAGAGAAGTATGATTTTTTATATTTAGATATTGACCTTAAAGCGAGAGAGTAATAAAAGAAGATTAGGAACTCCGTGTTGATAGCTGCAGTCAGTTCTTGCCACACGTTTGTTAGTTGATTAAAACTTCTTCCGTTCTACAAAATTATTCCATTTGACGTAAATTTATATGATTTTAATTAATAAAATAGTTAAATTTAAACCTATTTTAAAAATATTATTAAATAAAAAATTATTATTTTAAGAAATTAAAATAATAATTCACAAAGCTAAATAAGAATGGGCTAGACCAATATCAAACCACATGTAATCGATGTGGAATTATAACTTACGATTTAGTTTAGATTTCATATTAATATTTAATAAATATAATAATAATACATTATTTGATATATTTACTCTCTCTCTCTCTCTCTCCTGTTTGATTGCAGCTCTATGTCCAACTTGTATGATTCATGAGTAAAAATAGGCACAATTTAGGGTTAGGGCATCTTTTGCTAAATCGAAGCCGGTCATGTGTGGAAATTTAATTTAAATATTTGATTAGTAAAGAAAGCTCCAGTATATTATCCATTCAGATGTGCAGCTCATTAATCATTGGAAATCTTATAAGATCATACCAAGCTTTCCCCTCTCTAATTGCATATTCCTAATTGGTTGTTTTATTGTTAATACATATATTAATCTTCGGTTCAAAAATTAGATAAACATTTTTCATTTTATTTCCTCTAAAAATTAAAGAGAAAATTTTAATTTTATCTAAAATATTGCTTATATTTTAGATAGATAAAATAATTAATATCATGCCACAACTACTATATTCTTAATAAATGTTAAGAATATATTTTAAACACCAAAGTTTCTTATTGGAAAAAAATAATGTAGATGAAAAAGAAAATTAAACCTTATCCAAAACTTAATATCACAGTAGTAATTAATGGGAAACGGGGATAAAATGTAGTAGTAGTAAATAGAAACTAGAAACTGGTGTAGCCTTATTTTTATTTTCTATATTTCAAAAGTTGTCGCTGTCTTGCGTACTTTGTATTGTCCTTTTTATGGTACTCAAAACCTCTTAGATATTCCCTGCGTTCTAAATATACAGATGTAACCTAGTTTGTGATCTGAAAAAAAAAAAAAAAAACTAATCAATGAAAGGGACAAGCAAACCCATCCTTTAGTTAAATACTACTTCATTCCAAAATACAAGCTCTTGCCCTTTTTATCTTATTAAGGTAAATCTTTAATCCCAAGATTATTCCGGAAGATTACCGGCAACTACACAAGTAGTTGTTCAAAATTATAAATTCAGACATTATAAAAATTATATAGATCACTAAACCAATTAAAATTAAGGTTTTTTTTTTTCAATTTTATATTTTAGAAAGTTAATAATATTATATTTAATGTCCAACTAAATAAATAATTATATCGACCTTATATATATATATATATATATATATATATATATATATATATATATATATATATATATATGCTTCAGAGCCAGAGGCATTAGGTCTTGAAGTATTCTCGCTTGCTAATTTACCCATGAATGCATATGACTAAGAAAGATGTCAGAAAGCAAAATTTGATTTCACACGTGAATGCATGTGAAGACTTCTTAATTTTGTCCTCCCACGGGAGTCACGACCAGATTATAATAAACTAGTATTTGATGACATATACGATACGTGTAAAAAAATTATAAAATTTAGAGGGTTAAATAAAAAGATAATAGAGTATATATCTTATTTTATATCGGAAATTTTTAAAAAATATGTCTAATATATAATGATTTAGACCAACTCTTCTCATAATTAATTGATTTTGATTTATAGAATTTAATATTTTTATATACTAAACTTGAACTTATTTTATAAAATCTAACATGATATTAGAGCTAACTATCCTTAGACCTAATTAAATAACTTCATATATAACACTTTTCTTGTCTTTCATTCTCGGTTAAGTTTTACATTCAATTATGTACACGTGCAAGCTCCCGTAAATATACCGAGTTACACGTGAGGGGAGTGTTAGAGTATATATCTTGTCCCGTATCAACTACATTGTTTTGAATAAAGTTTCTATATTTAATTATGTACACGTGCTACCCCGCAAATACATCGGATTACACATTAGTGGAGTGCTCTCTACATATCTTGCCTTGTATCAAATACATTGAGAAAATATGTTGTCGACTCTGAAGAGCCGTTTTATAATATAAATATAGAAGATAATGACTAGCTACCATTATTATACGTACAACAGTGATTATATATTTATTAGTGTCATAATTTGTAACTAATTGGTGGAATATGTTGAACAATTAAAATAGTAGATTAGCACAGTATTTAGTATTAATAAAGAAAGATCGAGTTTTTATTTTATATCTTGGCAGTTGGTACTTCCCCCAGTTAAGTTATTAACACACTGGTATTGCTGATGCTACATACATTAGGTCATCAGCCCACTCTAGATGTGCATTCTATTGACATCATCAGGGTTTAATTCGCATGAGCTACTTTTGAAGATTAGTATCAATTTCCTCGTACATCTTTCAGGGACAATATTGGCCTCGTCATATAAAAAAGATTAGCGTAAATTTCTTCATACATCTTTCGGAGACCTCTTTCTAATTGTTAATTTTTTTAAATAAATTGATTACCTAACTTGACTTTAAAACTCCGGAATAATGATGCATATGCAGTCATTTAATTTACTTCTCCACAAGTAACAATGATTTCGCGTTTTAGCTAAAGTGGTCGAGAAAGATTAAATAAAAGAAGTCAACATTATAGTATATATTTAATCTTTTTGCATTTTTTATATGTGGATTTAAGTCATCTCCACAGTTAAATTTTATACTTCAACTGCCCTAGACTAGTTGCAATTGACATTGATATTAAACAGAATTCTGGCTTCTGACTAATTTCTTTATTTGTTCATTAAATAGGCTTTCACATTGCTTATAATAAATTGGTCAATATGGCAAAATCTTTTTGAAAGTTTAATTATTCCAGCATTTATATAGAAGGGCCAAAACCTCTTTGGAAAATTGCTTTAAGCTGTTTGGTAACACCATATATAGAGGAAGACGATGTTATTTACTCCTTGGTCACTCACTAGTGAGAGTATAATTGAGTACTATTTCTCATATGAATCTTGTATTTAAACGCAAGAGATAAACAAAATCAAACCCAAATTAATCTTTTGGAAAAGTGCTTTTGAAAATGTTTGCCAAAAAAGAGCTTAATTACTTTTCAATAAGTAATAAGTAACACTTTCCCCCATAAATAATACTTTCCATATAGCTCGATCAATAATCATTAAAGATGATTTAAAATTAAAAGTTCATTATTTAATGAATATGGTAGGTACAAATAATAAAAAGAAAATTATTTTAATAATACCATTCTATAAGTGAAGAAATAGTTATTAATCTGTCAAACTTTCGTTCATTGACTACGCAGACAGCGACTAATCACTAGCTTCATTATCCTAGGAACGTGGGAACATGCTTATTAATTTTAATAGCATTGATTCCATCCTTATTAGTGGTGTACAATAAATTTAAACAATTAAAATTGGAGCCATATATGTACGTAATTTAATACGACTATACACATTCATATCGAGTGTCATATTTAAAGACAAACACAAAAATAAAATAATACTTTTTTTTATTATTATATAAATTATTTTAAAAGTTTTTTTTTTTTAAATATAATATGTTTTATATATATTTAGGAGAAAAATCTAATCATTTTGTACTTTATCATTAAAGATGGAGTAATTGAGAGAGAGAGAAAGAGTAATTAATTAGTGCATAGAAAGTTAATAAAATTTTAAATCAACATTAATTACCTAACATTAGTATTAATGAGATTTTTTAATATGTGTGATTATGTCTTAAACGACCTATATAATAAAAATGAGATAATAATAAAAAGAGGAGAGAGAAAATACTATAAAAAGAAAAAATATATATTTTATTACTATTTTATCTTTGTGTGTATTTTTTAGTATAACATTAGATGTGCATATAAATATATATTCATATGTAGGGGTGTCCATCAATAAAAAATCAAACCGAAAATGCCGCTAAAACAAGAATTGGTATCGATACCGAATTACCGATTTCGGTATCGATTCAGTACAAATTCGGTTCGATTTTTTCGATTCAGTTTTCGATTTATATCGATTGGTAATATATATAATTATAATTTATAAATAATAATTATATATTAATTTATTTATAAATTATAATGATATATATAATTATTATATATATATATTATAATAATTAATATAAATTTAATATTATATTATTTATTTCAGTTCTTTCGGTATACCGATTTTTACCAAAATTTAACATTGTCCATACCGCTACCGGTACCGAAAAATACCGATACTGAAAAAATTGGTACTGATCGGTTCGGTAAAAATCGAATTTTTCGAACACCCCTACTCATATGTGTTAGATGAATACTTCCTCCGGGTTTTTTTATATGTCATTTTAGATAATGAAATTTATTTATTTTATTTGTTATTTATAAATTTCTTAAATAAATATTCAAATAAAAAAAACAGAGAGAATATATAATAAAGAAATTAATATTCCTTAAATGAATGAGTCTCAGGACATACAGTCTTGTACTTGATGAGAGAGATGCATAGTTTAAAGGTACTTGATGAATTTATTAAGCCAATGGCCGCAGATGCTGACCCTTTGGTTTGAACGCAAATCCGTATTTACACTTGGGTACGTGTGAACTCATTTATGATTTAATGGAGTATTTAATTTTGGATTATAAGCCTTTGTTTTCTTCTTTTTCCTATATATATAAAATTTAATGGAGTATTTAATTTTGGATTAGCAGTGGTATGACGTTGGTCTTCATGACATTGCTGACATCTGCAACAGGTAGAGCACGAGACTTTTAGTTTTATTTTTGGTCTAGTATATATACTATAATACTGATCAACTAGTGCTAACTACTACTAAAATATGCATATCCTCTTAATTAAAAATGTTTATCCAATTTTAACGTTGTATATGTCGAACGAAATGTTATTGCTCAAATAATTTTTTGTTAATATCGAGTAATATAATATGATATGATACCAACATGTACATGTGTTGAAGAAATTAAGAGATTTTTAAGCCCTCCAAACGCGTTTACCAAAAAATTAAGGAAGTTGGATCTTCACGAGTTCACACGCGAACCTTCGTATGGAGTAGATACTATAAATATTTAATAGAAATTATACCCTGGCAACATTTTTATATCCACAAGTTTAATAAATCGCGTGAAGTATGGGTTAATTTATATAATTTTATTTTATAATTATTGAATAATTTTTTATTAATATATATTTATTATTTTTTATTAACATAATAAATATATAATATTAATAATTTGATTTAGCAAATATTCACCCTGTTTGAAGTCAAACTCTCAATTATTTAAGTTTTGATTTTGGCCACGTTTTGGAGAAAAGGTTTTTTTCAGTTGTTTAATGGGGTGGAGGAAGTGATTGTCATTGATCAGTGATAAATGAAATTATATGAATGTCTCCTATATCAAGAAAAAAAATATAATCAAGAAAAATATAATTGTGGATGAAGAAATAGAAAGAAACATAGAAAAAGTAGAGTTTCTTTGGGAGAATAAAAGTTTGAGAATGAACAACTCTTCTTAGAATCCCATTTTCTTCAATATTGTTGGCCAAATTAATGATTGTAAGCGTTATATTTTGTTTATAAATAGTATTTCGGCAAAGTGAGAAAATGTTAAAATATTTTATTTATTTATGTGGCCTTTACTATTTATGAAATTATTGGACTTACATATGGCATTAATTTAATCACTTTAATTTACGGGCTTGGTAATTATGTAACCCATAAATAATATTACTTATAATATTTGGCATAATGGGCTCTAGGGTTTTATAATCTTGATGGACGATTTTGACCCTTAACTATTTTATAAATAAAATAGTTAGGGTTTGGTCTCAATTATCATCTCAAGAATTTTACACACACCCATACATCCATCATAAGATTGAGATAGGCAATTGAAAATTTTCACCCTTAAACGTAGTGAAAACATAATACATACAAGATATCTCTTAATTCATAGGTATTTATTATTACGATTAATTTAATTTATGTTTATTTTATGAAATAGCACGATCCCATCAATAATTATAAGCCCAATTTAACTTTTATGTAAATTGGATCAAGATCAACTCAAGGAGTGATTGAGAAGATGAATAGTTGATATATTAAATAATGTCAAACTCGATAATTTGACTCACGAAATTGACTCGAAAAAATTAGATATAAATCGTCTTTTGTGTTGTTTAATATTAGTGTAGATTTTTTTATTGGCATAATACATATATAATATTAATAATTTGGTTTAGCAAATACTCACCTTGTTCGGAATCAAACTCTCAAATATTTGAGCTTTGATTTGGCCACGCTTTAAAGGAAAGCTTTTTTTCGGTTGTTTAATGGGGGTGGATGAAGTGGTTGTCATTGATCAGTGATGTTCAATTAATAAAAAAATAAAATTATATGGATGTCTCCTAAAATAAGGAAAAATAGATAATCAAGAAAATTGTAATTATGGATGAAGAAATAGAGAAAAAGTAGAGTATTTATAGTCTTAATAACTATTCTTTCGAAGAATTTTTTTAGAGAAGTATTTTTTTGGAAGAAGAAGAGTTTGGAAAGAAACGATTCTTCGACCTTATAATCTAAATTGGAGAGTAATTCCTGCAAATAGAGTTAAGTTGGATTGACTAAACCCAATTTTTAATTTTTATGTAAATTGGATCAGATCAAGGAGTAATTAAGAAGATGAATAGTTGATATATTAAATCATGCCAAACTCTGTAAATTGACTCGTGACCAATGAAATTGACTCGAAAAAATTGGATGTGTGACCAACGAAATTGACTCAAAAAATTGGATGTGGGATCGCCTTTTTTGCTGTTATATATTAATATTGATAACTATTCACATGCCTTCGAAAATAAAAAGTTGCTACATTGATAGTATATATATAGTTGCATATGAAAATATTGTAACAGTTTATGAATATGTTCTCCTTCATTTTTAGTTAAATTTAGAGGAATTGCGAATATTTGTCAATATTGACGAGTTTTACCTGTTAAAAACTGAAGATTTGATGAGTTTTTATGTTCATGTTCATTTCTGACAAATGCTCAAACCAATTTAATTTATATTGTAAAATGTAGAAATAGTTAGCAAATATTTTTAGACTTGTAAATGTTTATAAAAAAAATATAATTCATCTTAATCTAAACTTACAAGGTTCGCAACATCTTACTGATAGAATATGTCACGTGAAGGTATAACTCTCATCTAAAACAATTTATGGGTGGCTAGTTTTGTTACGGGTCATTTGTCGATACCATTTCAAGTATTTTGAAAGAGGGATAAATTTTCTGGAAGTCACCTCAAAATCAACGATGATGTCCTACCTTGCGTTCCACATGGAAATATACTCTTTTTGTAATTCATTATAATTAATTGTGTGGATCCTTTCTCGATCTCGCCTTAGTTCAACCATATCAGTCGAGCCTTAGGTATGTCTTATAATTCCCCAACTTGTCTTAAAGTTCTATCTGACATTTAAAATTCAACAACATTAAGTCAAAATATTAGGGGAATACGCGAGGCCCCGCCATGCAGGCTTGTTCATACTCTGTTCCAACCAAAATTTTAAACCTCATATAAGGTGCACATTTTATCATAGCACCCGTCATGCTATCCAATTCACCTATGTAAAAAATTTGACTGTGATGCGAGTATAGCCTTCTTTTTTGTTCCATTGTATCCTTATTTCTTCGGTAGGCTCATGCTCTTACACGGGGCAACCAATGCTTTAGTTCGTGTGCATAATTAGGCTTACTGATAAATATATGTTCGTAAGCCCAAATATGTATTATAAATTATTGAGTTTAGTACTGACAAATGTAAATCTTGTATGCATATAAATATAAACTAAATATATAAATAAAATACCTGAAGCAGGGTCAAATAACCACCAATATTCTTTGTGTCTATCCGCGTGGTTTTGTGAAAATTTCGATATAAACAAGCCAAACTTATGGCTCCTCATGCATAGGTACATATTTTCGCAATATCTTTAAGAAATAAAAGATATCTTGCATGCACCACTTCACGGTTTGATGATTGAAATAAAAATTTCCCAATCATAAACAACAGCTAAAGCTTTGGTGTATGTCACCGCCATTTATATGTCTGCATCCCAAGAGAGTTGAGAAAAGTGAAACATAATCATGACAATACAATCCCACTACCCCGTCCATAAACCATTTCATCCCCCACTACATATCTACTAAATTCATTCATTTGAAATATATTTTTCCTATTTTATTAATTTACATGTAATCGGTGTACCAAAAATAGACGATCCTAATATAAAATATACATCTTCTGAGGTTTATCGTTTCACCTATAGGAAATTGATCGGAATGTATTTTCTTACTCATCCAACGTTCTATTAATACTTCAACTAATGATGCATCTAATTGATTACACACATGAGGATTTGCAAAAATCCTAAAACCCCATTGCTGTAATAACTCTTTTTATACGTCATTTAATACCCATAAAATCAACAATCATCCACCCTCATACGTTCTTAATTTACGCCTGTAATCGGAATTATTCCTTACTTCCATTGAAACGTGGTTAGCTTGATCCCAAAATAGCGTGTTATCGATCGATCCCTGATTAAATTCTATTTTTCTATTAATAACATATGAAAAAAACATATATAAAAAAACATTAATATTATTATTAAATATTAACAATATTATAAACAGATACTTAATTAATACATCTAATTTAGTTATTATTCCAACAATCATATTATAAATAAATTTGATTCAATAATAAATGAAAAAATTCACATCATTATTATATAACATAAACACACACCTAATTTCATTGTGATACGAACAATGATAATATTGTATGATAAATTACCCAAGCTTATGTTCAATCATATTATAAACAAATTTGAATCAATACTAATGAAAATAATTCACTTCATAATATAACATATAAACACATACACAATTTTATTGTGATATGTACAACAATATTAATGTATAAAATAATTACACTAACTCATGCAAGGATTTTACATCTTCAATCAAAACAAATATAACATATCACTACAAGAAAAACAACTAATCTTAACGGAATTATTTTCGACGGAACTAATTCCCTCGAAAATGGTGTATTTTCGACAAAAAATTAGGTCGATAATAATTCTGTCGAAAATATCTTAACGCCGACGGAGTTCAGTCAAAAATAAGCTCCACCTTTTTGCGCCAACATTCTCGCTAGTACCAAAGTTAATTTCGATGAAAAAATAAAAAAAGGATGATAGAACTTTAGTCGAAATTAGATTATTTTTGACGGAAGTAATGCCGATGGAATTCCGTCAAAAATACTTAAGTTATAACCCTAAAACATTTCATTTTCCTTCCCTCGTTGCACTCAGGTTCTCTTTTTCTCAACTCTCACTTTCTTTTTATCCGTTCTCTCCCACCTCCGATCGTTTCCCTCCGTTCCCACCACCTCCCCCCCCTCTAGCGTCCCTTACCTCCAATCGTTTCCCTCTGTCTTCCCGTCTCCCGATCCACCCCCACTTCTCCCATCCCCTGCCATTGCTCCACATGTTACCTACATCGAAACTCTCTGGCATTGGTAGTTTGGCGGCAATCTACAAAGTTTGGGCTAGCTTGGTGCATGGCAACCAAAGTTAGAGTGGCACTTACGGCGGTGACTTGGAACAACTGGAGTAAAGGTTATCTAATATTATTGCTACAATTTTTTTTTTCCTTTCTGAAATGCATTAATTAATTAATTTTAGTGTTGGTACAATTAATTTATGAAACTGCAGTAAAGATTAATTTTTTTCTTTTTGAATATGCATAAATTAATTTATAGCTGGGGGCAAAATCTTTGCGTTATCTCATAATTAATCTGTAATTAGCCCTAATTTTTATACTTTTGCACCTGAATCAGTTGGCATAATTAATGTACATGTTATATCTTGAATCAGTTGTCATAATTGTTTTTTTTTTTTTTGTTAATGTATGTTTATGAAATAGCCCTAATTAATTTGAATGTGATTGAGATTATGATTGCAGTAACAATATCTGAATTGGGACTGAATTTGTGGTTAAGATTAATTTTTGTTTATGGTAAATGACTTATGAATTGGGACTGAATTTTGTTTAAGGATTTAGGGACTGATAGGAACTAATTTTAATTGATCAACGTTATGTTAAGTTATGAATCTTGTTGTGATACAAACTGTATAATAACTTGGTATATTTGTTATTTTCGACGAAATTCTAGGCGGAATTTCTATCAGAATTCATCAATTGCAACATTTGTGGGCCCTATATGTATTTATGTGTTATTAGTTTTCCAATATTAAAATAAACTAACTAGTATTTACTTAATTTTCTACTAATAAAATAAAATGAAATGAACTAACATAAAAAAATTACATTAAATAAAATAAAGTAATTAAAGTAAAGTAAAATAATAAAATTACATTAAATAATATAATATACTATAAAACAAATTATCTAAAAAAATATAATTAAAATAATTTAAAATAAATAACATAAAATAAATAAAATAATTAAATTAAATATAATAAAAATAATTAAATTAAATATTATAATATAACAACATTTAAATAATTTAAAGTAAATAAAAAATTAAAATTTTTAAATTTAAAAATAAATTAAATTAAATAATATAATATAGTACAATCTAAGTTATTCTTGACAGATATTCATCGCTTTTTTATTCTGTTAGAGATAATTAATCCCGACAGAATTTTCTACGGAATTAATCCCGACGTGTGGTTACTTATAACTAAATTTTCGAAGAAATTTTCTGCTGGGAATAAGTTAATTTCGACGGAATAAGCTTATTCTCGACGAAAAATTCCGTCAGAATTGACGCTTTTTCTGTAAGACCCCGAATTTTATGAAATACAAAATTTAATTTTTCTTCATATAGATATTTTTTTTAAACAGTAAGTGGTTAAATCGATAAAGTTAAAAGTTAAGGATGTTATGTGCAAATTTTATTTTGTCGGACAATATTCGCTTTGTCGGGGAATATTCGTTTGGTCAGAGAATATTCGTTTGGTCCGACGGCGCCGAAATAACAAATTATTGGTGGACCCCACAACGGAATATTTGTCGGATATAGAAAACGACAGAAATAACCTTTTTAAATAAAAATAGTCAACGGAACTGTTAAAATACCGGTGATAAAAGAATAGTAGCATACGGTAGTTATTGGTATTTTCTGTAGCACTCGGTACTCTACAGTAACACACGGTATTGCATAGTGTCTCATATTTTTGGTCTGATAATTGACACCGTAACTGTTACGCATCATTTCATCGATAATTGTCACTGCATAATATTTTATATTATCAAGTCAATAATTGTTGTTGCACTGTTTTTAAAATTATTGAACCTAATAATTGTCACAGTAACATATGCACAGTAATTCACATTATTGAATCAATAATTGTCATTACACAGTAACGTATGCTTTATTTTACATTATTGTTATCTCTATTATGATGTTATTTAAACAGTTGTATTTCATTAATTTATTGACTTGATATCTAAGAGCTAACTATACTGTATTTATAACAATTAGTTATAATAATTGAATTGATAAAGTTATTTGTTTATAATATAAAGTTAGGTGATTATTAGGTGATATGAAATGAATGGTGTAGATTAAAGTGTGAATTATTGTTGAATAATTGAATTAATTTGTTTATAATATAAAGTTAGGTGATTATTAGGTGATATGAAATGAATGGTGTAGATTAAAGTGTGAATTATTGTTGAATAATTAAATTGATTTGTTTATAATATAAAGTTAGGTGATTATTAGGTGATATGAAATGAATGGTGTAGATTAAAGATAATATAATATTTGAAATGGATGGTGTAGATTAAAAGATGATCTTTAAATGAATGGTTTAGATTAAATGAATGATAAGATTTTTGGCTATAAATAGAAGCCTTAACTTAAGGATTTTTCATAAACTTCCTTACTTGTTCTTTCTTTCTCTCTCTAAATACTTCTTGTGAAAGTTCTCTCTAAGTGTGCTTAAGTCATCTTGAGTATTTGTGAAGATCTATAAGTATACGTGTACTGTTCAAGTTAATCAACCTCATTTAAATCAATATCCAATCACGTGTTACGGTAAGGGATACCATCTTTTTCATCTTCCATTATTCAAACATACTATGGTAAGGGATTATCATTATTTGATTCTCGATAATAATATTGTTTCTTCCTTACTCATAAGACGTGCCTCTTATTTCCATGTATTAAATTGTGGGAATAACCTTACGGAGCGGATTGCCGCCTGTTGGTGAATAACCTTTCGTATTCATTCATTATTAATCTCTGAGAATAACCTTACGGAGCGGATTGCCGCCTGTTTGGTGAATAACTCTTTGTACTCAAATTCTATTAAATTGTGGGAATAACCTTACGGAGCGGATTGCCGCCTGTTGGTGAATAACCTTTCGTATTCATTCATTATTAATCTCTGAGAATAACCTTACGGAGCGGATTGCCGCCTGTTTGGTGAATAACTCTTTGTACTCAAATTCTATTAAATTGTGGGAATAACCTTACGGAGCGGATTGCCGCCTGTTGGTGAATAACCCTTTGTATTAATTTCCTTCACCTTTTGTTAATCAAACCTGCTACGGTAAGGGATATTATTTTCTTTCATACTCCTAAATCGAAATTTATTATGGAACTATTGCTTCTATAATTCCTGAAAATATTATATGTTCCATAATAGTTGAACTTCATTATTTCAACTGAGCCTTCCTATTTACGTGAACCTTTCTATTGAATTGTAACCGTTATTCTGAACTGTGGATCTTGAATTTCACTCCACATCATGTTGACAATTTGGACATTATTTGAATCTGTACAAAGTAAACTTCCGATACTTATTGTTATCCTATTTCTTCTGTTCATCATTTATATCATTCTAATCATCCAAAAATCAAGCTGTTGTGAATATCTGTGGCCGGGGGCACAGATGTGATATATTTGTTGAACAGATGATAGGTTAAAAGCGATATAATAGGTTAAAGGCGATACATCTGTTCGGTGTCTTTTATGGCACGTGGTGAATGTTCTCTTTGGCCCGTAGTGCAAAGATGAATTGTTGTTTGGTATGATTATGACCAAAGGCTGAATCTGGTATAATCATGACCGTTGGTGCTATATTGAATATCTTTGGCCCGTAGTACAAAGATGAACTGTTGATGTGCATGATTATGATCAGGAACTGTGAATTTGTATTATCTTGACTAATGATATTTCAGATGATAAAAGTTGATGATGTTTTTCCTAAAAAGAGAACCGAGTGGACATTATAGTCTGCATTATTCTTCTAATAGATTACTCATTCCGCTGCTATTATTGATCTGAACGTTGTTTAAGAATTTAACTGCAGTTTTTGATATAAACCTTGTAGTCTATTGTATTCTATCAAGAACTCAACTGTTGAAGACTAATGATAATTTATTCGTCATTATCTTAGTCATGATATTCTTTACTGGGCTATTTGAGCTCACCCTTTCTTTTGTTCCATTGTTTTTCAACAAGAGATGAAAACATAACAGGGTCTAGCCGGGGAATGGAGTGAGGGTCCGAGGAATAGCTGTCATAGTCTTCACGTTTTGTAAAATAGTGTGGCAATAATAGTGAAGACTTAGTTGTGTATTATTATACACTGTATTGTTGTACGTTGTGCTTTGTTGTAATAATTTTGTTGTAGTATTTTGACGACTCAAGTTTGGGCTGTGTGGGCCCAGATTTGGGGGCGTCACAGTTGGCATCAGAGCTTAGGGATATGGTCTTTAATGGCGATCTGGGGTAGAACTAGGAGGGGAGAGACGAATAGAATCAGTCACTAGTGTGTCCTACCTAAAATAGATTTTATTATCTAATGAGTCGATTTGAATGTAGGAACATGAAGTGATGAGTCAGTTTATTTGAACTAACATTTATTTTGTGACCACAGTTAGGTATGGCATCTGAAAATCAAGAGGTTAACTATGGAATACCCGAAGCAAATGTAGCCGAGAATCAAGAGGCCCCAAACAATCCTCCTGCCAACTCAGGAAATAATGTTCCTGATAACATGATGAACGATGGATTCTTTAGGAATTTCATGCAGTTCATACAGAATCAAGGAAGAGGAAATCCAGTCAATAATAACGGTAGAAACGCTGGCAATTTGAGGATGGTCACTGTTAAGCAATTTAAAGAATTAGGACCACCTGAATTCCACGGGAAGCTTGACCCACTCAAAGCGGAGGCATGGCTGAAGCAGACGACAAAAATACTTGATGTCTTACAATGCGCTGATGATCAGAAGGTGCCATTTGCCACTTTTATGTTACGAGGTGAGGCGGACCATTGGTGGGAAGCGGTAAAACGTATCCAACCTTCAGCACTCGAAATGTCTTGGACAGAATTCGAAGAACTGTTTAACGAGAAGTACTTCCCAGAAAGCATCCGCCATATGAAGGAAGTGGAATTCATTAAGCTGGAGCAGGGAAACATGACAGTTTCTCAATATGAAGCTAAGTTTGCTGAACTGTCTCGTTTTGCGACTCATCTAGTAGATGACGAAGCACGAATGAGTCGAATGTTCCTGAGAGGTTTGAGACTCAAAATTCGTCAACAACTTAGTTCTCATAAATTCAGTTTGTATTCAGATGTTGTAGATAGGGCTCAAAGGGTGGAGCAAACAGATGAAACATTGCAACCAAGAGTTAATGATCAGCATAGAGAAAGGAGTGACAACAACCACAGGAACGAAAACCATCGAGGAGGTAACCAACACTTCGGTGGTAATTCCACACCAAATAACAGAAGAGGAGAATCTAGTGGGAACAATTTCAAAAAAAAGAGATTCCATAATAATTATGGAAGGGCACCAGCACCAGTACCAACACCAGCACCGACCCCAGTTTCAAGGGGAGAAGATCGACCACCAGTGAGATGCTATAGGTGTGGTCAGGAAGGTCACATCAGCCCAAACTGTACTCTGCAGTCTAAAAAGTGCTACAGTTGTGGGAAAGAGGGTCATCTTGCGCGGTTTTGTCCTGCCACAAAATCAAGTCCAGCTGCAATGATGATACCAAAAGCTAGCGCGGATAAAGGAAAATCTGTAGTTCAAGGGAGAGCTTTTGTTGTGACATCCCAAATGGCGCGAAACTCGAACGAGGTGATAACCGGTAAGCTATTCATAAATTCTCGTGAAGTCTACGCTTTGTTAGATACTGGCTCTACCCATTCTTTTATCTCACCTGCATGTGCTCAGCGTTTAAACTTAACTCCTGAAAACTTGGACTTTGACTTATCAGTTGAAACCCCATTAGGAGAAATGACCATTACATCTACTGTCTATAAATCTTGCCTAGTTCAAATCAACAACCTCACATTATCTGTTGACCTTATTTCTTTGGAGATGCGTGAATTTGATGTGATTTTAGGAATTGATTGGTTGACTACCCATCATGCTAAAATTGATTGTTTTCATAAGATTATTAGTTTTCATATTCCTAATCAACCTGTCATGCAAATTCAAGCAACTAAACCATTGAAATCTATAACTGTTATTTCTAGCCATAAAGCCATTCGTTTATTGAAAAACGGATGTCAAGCCTTTTTAGCTCATGTCACTGATTTGAACAAAAATACGTCAAACTTGAATGATATTCCCATTGTTAATGAGTTTCCTGACGTTTTTCCTGAAGAACTTCCTGGCTTACCCCCAAACCGTGAAATTGATTTTTATATTGATCTTGAACCCGGTACCAAGTCCATTTCCAAAGCTCCCTACCGAATGGCTCCCATTGAACTTCAAGAGTTAAAAGTCCAACTACAGGAATTGTTGGATACCGGTTTCATTCGTCCGAGTGCATCACCTTGGGGTGCTCCTGTTCTATTTGTGAAGAAGAAAGACGGGAGTATGAGATTGTGCATTGACTACCGAGAATTGAACCATGTCACCATCAAGAACAGGTACCCGTTACCTCGGATTGATGACATGTTTGATCAATTGCAAGGCGCTCAACATTTCTCAAAGATTGATCTCCGTTCTGGATATCATCAGTTAAAGGTTAAAGCTGAGGACATTCCAAAGACTGCTTTCAGAACTCGTTATGGGCATTATGAGTTCTTAGTCATGCCTTTTGGACTAACTAATGCTCCTGCAGCTTTCATGGACATGATGAACCGGATATTCAAGGAACATTTGGATCATTTTGTGGTTGTCTTTATTGATGACATCCTCATATACTCCAAGAGTCGCGAGGATCATGAACAACGCCTGAGATTGATACTACAAAAGCTCCGTGAAAACAAATTATATGCCAAGTTGAAGAAATGTGAGTTCTGGCTTGAGGAGGTCGCGTTTCTTGGGCATGTGATTTCTAGTAAAGGAATATCAGTCGATCCTGCGAAGATTGAAACGGTACTAAATTGGGAACAACCCAAAACAGTAACCGAAGTCCGAAGTTTTCTGGGTCTAGCTGGTTATTATCGGAGATTCGTAGAAGGATTTTCTCGAATCGCCACTCCATTAACGCAACTTACTCGGAAAAGCACAAAATTCATATGGAGCGAGGAATGCGAGAAAAGTTTCCAAGAACTCAAGAAGAGACTGGTTTCAGCTCCTGTTCTGACCATACCATCAGGATCAGGAGAATTTGTTATCTACAGCGATGCTTCTGGCAAAGGTCTAGGCTGTGTCCTTATGCAACATGGAAATGTTATAGCCTACGCCTCTCGACAACTCAAAGATTATGAGAAAAATTATCCTACTCATGATCTAGAGTTGGCAGCAGTCGTTTTCGCGTTGAAGATCTGGAGACACTACTTGTACGGAGAAAAAGTGGATATCTATACGGATCATAAAAGTCTCAAGTATTTCTTCACCCAGAAGGAACTCAACATGCGACAACGACGTTGGCTTGAGCTGTTAAAGGATTATGACCACACAATCCAGTATCACCCAGGAAAGGCGAACGTTGTAGCTGACGCTTTGAGCAGAAAATCTTATGCAAGTACAAGTGCACTGCTGACAACACAAAAGTGTATTTTGTACGACTTGCAAAAGATGGAGATAGAGCTAAAGACACCAGGGACCCACTCGAAGATTGCTCACGTGCGAGTAGAACCAACTTTAATCGATAAAATTAAAGCTGCTCAAGCTACCGATCCGGAACTGATAAACATGATAAAGAAAGTACAAGAAGGTGTCATTCCCGAAGCAAGAATCGACGAGAAAGGAATACTTCGAGTCAACTCTCGACTCTGTGTTCCTAACGATCCTGAATTAAAGCATAAAATCATGATGGAGGCACACAACACGCCGTTTGCAATCCACCCAGGAGGTACCAAGATGTATCGAGATCTTCGACATACATTTTGGTGGAACAATATGAAAAGAGAGATTGCGGAGTTTATCTCAAGGTGCCTAACTTGTCAACGTGTCAAGGCAGAACATCAAGTTCCTAAAGGTCCATTACAATCACTTGAAGTTCCCGAATGGAAGTGGGAACACATCAATATGGACTTCGTGACGGGTCTTCCAAAAGTTTCTCAAGGCTTAGATGCAATTTGGGTGATCGTAGATAGATTGACCAAATCTGCTCATTTCTTGCCTATACGAGAAAACTTTTCACTTGAACGTCTTGCGGTATGTACATAAATGAGATCGTGAGATTGCATGGCATGCCAGTTTCCATAGTTTCTGATCGAGATCCTAGATTCACTTCACGCTTTTGGATCAGTCTACAAAAAGCTATGGGCACTGAACTACGTTTTAGTTCTGCATACCATCCTCAAACGGACGGACAATCGGAAAGGACGATCCAGACCCTCGAAGATCTTTTGAGACTTTGTTTATTAGACTTCAAAGGAAGTTGGGATAAGTACTTGCCGTTGGTGGAATTTTCTTACAACAACAGTTACCAAGCAAGCATAGGCATGGCTCCATTCGAGGCATTGTATGGAAGGAAGTGTCGCTCTCCAATATGTTGGAATGAGGTAGGAGAAGCAAAATTGTTGGGACCCGAGTTGGTACGCTTGACGACCGAAAAGATCCAAATGATCCGACAACGAATACAGACCGCACAAGAACGACAAAAGAGTTATGCTGATCTTCATCGGAGAGACGAAAGTTTCAACGTCGGAGATCATGTATTCTTACGTGTTTCTCCATGGAAAGGGGTTACGAGATTCGGAAAGAGAGCAAAGCTTAACCCTCGATTTATTGGCCCATTTGAAATCCTCGATCGAATAGGAACCGTAGCCTACAGACTAGCCCTACCACCAAGTATGTCTCGCATCCATAACGTTTTTCACATATCTATGTTACGTAAATATGTGAAGGACCCAAACCACGTCATTGAGTTAGAACCAGACGTTATAGCAGAGGATTTAACATACGAGAAGGTACCTGTTAAGATCCTGGATAAGAAGGAGCAGATCCTACGCTCAAAGGTTATACCTCAAGTTAAGGTTTTATGGAGGAACCAAGATACTGAGGAAATGACCTGGGAGCTAGAATCTGAGATGAAATCTAAGTATCCTTACCTCTTCGATATGTCAGGTACGTCAATTTCGGGGACGAAATTTCATAAGGAGGGGAGGTTGTAAGACCCCGAATTTTATGAAATACAAAATTTAATTTTTCTTCATATAGATATTTTTTTTAAACAGTAAGTGGTTAAATCGATAAAGTTAAAAGTTAAGGATGTTATGTGCAAATTTTATTTTGTCGGACAATATTCGCTTTGTCGGGGAATATTCGTTTGGTCGGAGAATATTCGTTTGGTCCGACGGCGCCGAAATAACAAATTATTGGTGGACCCCACAACGGAATATTTGTCGGATATAAAAAACGACAGAAATAACCTTTTTAAATAAAAATAGTCAACGGAACTGTTAAAATACCGGTGATAAAAGAATAGTAGCATACGGTAGTTATTGGTATTTTCTGTAGCACTCGGTACTCTACAGTAACACACGGTATTGCATAGTGTCTCATATTTTTGGTCTGATAATTGACACCGTAACTGTTACGCATCATTTCATCGATAATTGTCACTGCATAATATTTTATATTATCAAGTCAATAATTGTTGTTGCACTGTTTTTAAAATTATTGAACCTAATAATTGTCACAGTAACATATGCACAGTAATTCACATTATTGAATCAATAATTGTCATTACACAGTAACGTATGCTTTATTTTACATTATTGTTATCTCTATTATGATGTTATTTAAACAGTTGTATTTCATTAATTTATTGACTTGATATCTAAGAGCTAACTATACTGTATTTATAACAATTAGTCATAATAATTGAATTGATAAAGTTATTTGTTTATAATATAAAGTTAGGTGATTATTAGGTGATATGAAATGAATGGTGTAGATTAAAGTGTGAATTATTGTTGAATAATTGAATTAATTTGTTTATAATATAAAGTTAGGTGATTATTAGGTGATATGAAATGAATGGTGTAGATTAAAGTGTGAATTATTGTTGAATAATTAAATTGATTTGTTTATAATATAAAGTTAGGTGATTATTAGGTGATATGAAATGAATGGTGTAGATTAAAGATAATATAATATTTGAAATGGATGGTGTAGATTAAAAGATGATCTTTAAATGAATGGTTTAGATTAAATGAATGATAAGATTTTTGGCTATAAATAGAAGCCTTAACTTAAGGATTTTTCATAAACTTCCTTACTTGTTCTTTCTTTCTCTCTCTAAATACTTCTTGTGAAAGTTCTCTCTAAGTGTGCTTAAGTCATCTTGAGTATTTGTGAAGATCTATAAGTATACGTGTACTGTTCAAGTTAATCAACCTCATTTAAATCAATATCCAATCACGTGTTACGGTAAGGGATACCATCTTTTTCATCTTCCATTATTCAAACATACTATGGTAAGGGATTATCATTATTTGATTCTCGATAATAATATTGTTTCTTCCTTACTCATAAGACGTGCCTCTTATTTCCATGTATTAAATTGTGGGAATAACCTTACGGAGCGGATTGCCGCCTGTTGGTGAATAACCTTTCGTATTCATTCATTATTAATCTCTGAGAATAACCTTACGGAGCGGATTGCCGCCTGTTTGGTGAATAACTCTTTGTACTCAAATTCTATTAAATTGTGGGAATAACCTTACGGAGCGGATTGCCGTCTGTTGGTGAATAACCTTTCGTATTCATTCATTATTAATCTCTGAGAATAACCTTACGGAGCGGATTGCCGCCTGTTTGGTGAATAACTCTTTGTACTCAAATTCTATTAAATTGTGGGAATAACCTTACGGAGCGGATTGCCGCCTGTTGGTGAATAACCCTTTGTATTAATTTCCTTCACCTTTTGTTAATCAAACCTGCTACGGTAAGGGATATTATTTTCTTTCATACTCCTAAATCGAAATTTATTATGGAACTATTGCTTCTATAATTCCTGAAAATATTATATGTTCCATAATAGTTGAACTTCATTATTTCAACTGAGCCTTCCTATTTACGTGAACCTTTCTATTGAATTGTAACCGTTATTCTGAACTGTGGATCTTGAATTTCACTCCACATCATGTTGACAATTTGGACATTATTTGAATCTGTACAAAGTAAACTTCCGATACTTATTGTTATCCTATTTCTTCTGTTCATCATTTATATCATTCTAATCATCCAAAAATCAAGCTGTTGTGAATATCTGTGGCCGGGGGCACAGATGTGATATATTTGTTGAACAGATGATAGGTTAAAGGCGATATAATAGGTTAAAGGCGATACATCTGTTCGGTGTCTTTTATGGCACGTGGTGAATGTTCTCTTTGGCCCGTAGTGCAAAGATGAATTGTTGTTTGGTATGATTATGACCAAAGGCTGAATCTGGTATAATCATGACCGTTGGTGCTATATTGAATATCTTTGGCCCGTAGTACAAAGATGAACTGTTGATGTGCATGATTATGATCAGGAACTGTGAATTTGTATTATCTTGACTAATGATATTTCAGATGATAAAAGTTGATGATGTTTTTCCTAAAAAGAGAACCGAGTGGACATTATAGTCTGCATTATTCTTCTAATAGATTACTCATTCCGCTGCTATTATTGATCTGAACGTTGTTTAAGAATTTAACTGCAGTTTTTGATATAAACCTTGTAGTCTATTGTATTCTATCAAGAACTCAACTGTTGAAGACTAATGATAATTTATTCGTCATTATCTTAGTCATGATATTCTTTACTGGGCTATTTGAGCTCACCCTTTCTTTTGTTCCATTGTTTTTCAACAGGAGATGAAAACATAACAGGGTCTAGCCGGGGAATGGAGTGAGGGTCCGAGGAATAGCTGTCATAGTCTTCACGTTTTGTAAAATAGTGTGGCAATAATAGTGAAGACTTAGTTGTGTATTATTATACACTGTATTGTTGTACGTTGTGCTTTGTTGTAATAATTTTGTTGTAGTATTTTGACGACTCAAGTTTGGGCTGTGTGGGCCCAGATTTGGGGGCGTCACATTTTCTTATAGTGCCAACAATGAATAGTACCAACAATAGATGTTTTGTATACAATAAATCTGTGTAACCAATGATATATATATATATATATATATATATATATATATATATATATATTAAAAATAATTTTTTACTACAAAGGAATGTATATGATTAAAATGATGAATATATAATACTTACAAGATTTAGATCGAAAAAATATAAGATTTAATGGTTGAAAATAGTTGTTTAGTTGCTGCATCTTTGTCTTTCTATTTTAATGTTGTGTATGTGTGTGTGTATGTGTGTAGGGGTGATCATTCGGTTATAATCGAACCGAATAGGTGGTTCGGTTATAACCGAAAACTGAATTTTTAAAAAAATCATTATCCGAATTAATAACCGAATTGGCAAATAATCGAATGACCTAAAACTGAATAACCGAATTTAATTCTATTTTTTTAAAAAAAAAAAAAATCATTTCAATATTTCAATTGCTCTCTGTTGCATTTGTTGTTGCAGATATCAGCATTATGGGATTTCTTTTGTTTTAACATTAGCGGAACCACTGCAGAGCAAAGTCGTGGTGCTTTATCTGTCTTGTGCATGGTTGCAAAATCATCTTCAGGGGTTCTTAGTTCTCACCTACAGGACATTATTGATATTGGTTTTGGTCGTTGAGCGAAAGTGGAGCCTTTACTTGCTAGGACAGCTTGCATTGCTCTTCAGAGGCTGTCAAGAGAGGATCAGAAAAAACTATTGTCTAATAGTGGCAATCGGTTGTTTGGTTTATTAGAAAGCTTAATTTCTGGGTTTGGGATTCCAGAAAACATATGGTATGCTGCTGCTGATAAAGCAGTTGGTACCATATATATAATCCATCCAACTCCTGAGACCTTAGCAGCTGATTTACTGAAAAAAAAATCTTAAATCTGTATTTGGTTGTAGTGGAGGAGATGACTTGCAAAATGACTCTTCTAGTGGTAACTTAAGTGTCGTCACCACAGTTCAAGTAACCAAACTCAGCAGATTTTTTTTAACTTGTAAGCCATATTGCCATGAATCAATTGGTTTATATAGAATCATTTCATCATTTCAGAATTGAAGGATGAGCCATGCAGCCATGTAGGTACTATTTTAATTTTTAATTGCAAAACCTTTGGAAGTTGGAATAGAATAGTAATTTTAATTTAATTTAATATTTTATTTTATTTTTACTATTCGGTTAATCGGTTAACCGAATAGTACAACTTTCCTATCCAAAACCGAACCTGAATACCGAAATAAATTTCGGTTATAATCGAAATTACCCAAATAACCGAAATATTTCGGTTATAACCAAAGTTTGCTTAGTCCTATGTGTGTGTGTGTGTGTGTGTGTGTGTGTGTGTGTGTGTTTAGATTTGTAATTAAGAAACAGGTTATAACAGCCTTATTGTACTGAAACGGGTTACAACAGCCTTATTGTCTACACTACTAAAGTGCAAATGGATGATTTTTATGGTAAACGACAGCGTCTCTACAATCTGCACTATTAAAGTGCTGACGAGAATATTACAAAAATTCCATTGTGTGGATGTGTTATATTTGTTAAATGACGACAATCCACACAATTAAAGTGTAGGCGGAGATATTATAAAAATGTCATTGTGCGGACAAGTGATTTTTATGTTAAACGACGTCGTCTCTACAATCTGTACTACTAAAGTGTTGGCAGGTATTTTATAAAAATGTCATTATATACTTTTAAAATAAATGACTAAAATCGAATGCTATTTTGAAAGTCACTGTCCGCACTACTAAGGTGCGAATCATGGAGGATATTTTAATCTCTTTTGAATATGCACTTTACTTGTACAGGCGTCCCTATACTATAATGCTGACGGTGAATTATTTTCACCTTTAGATTCGCAAATGGACGACCATGATCTGCTGTAAGGATAATCTTAAATTTATAACGTTGATTATGGATCAACCCCTATATATATAGGAATGATCCATATCACGTGCTTGTTATGAATCAAAATTTGGCAGACACCATCTCTATCATCTATTATAGGAACCAACGGTGGAGATTAAAACTGAAAAATTCACGTTATCTACTATTAATAGCGGATATAACTCATCGTCTGCTATTACGTCCATTATAACAATCAACGGTTGAGAAGTAACGAATGTAACCCATCGTTCACTACTAATAATAGCGAACGTGAATTTTCTATTCTTAATCTTGGTCGTTGGTTTTTGCAATGGATGATAGAGAGTATATGTACCTATTTTTGATTCATAACAAATATTTACTAATAAGTAGATTTTTATATCTATTTTGTAAGGTATTTTTATACTTAATTATTTGTGTGTTTTTAAGTATTTTTTGTGTTTTAGGTAATTTATTTAATTTTATGCATTTTTATATTTATTTTATTTTATTATTTTGTTTTGTAGGAAAAATAAAGCTTGGATGGCGATATGGTAATTTCAACAGTTTGAAGGGCAAAACCATAATTATAGGAGAATATGGCATGCACGTAATGCGCGGAGGTGATTTGGTTCACTAGCAATGCGCGGTGCGCGACCATGTACTAAGAAGGATGATGTCAGCAAACGTATGGGTTTGCTGCATCTTATTTCCATTCCTTTTCCTGGCATACTTTTAAGGGTCCTCTTAACATGTGTCCTTAGGGCACATGTTAAGAACGGAAAATAAGATATGAGACTCACTAAATATTATTTGTTTATATATTTACACTGAATTCAATACATGGGGTCCACTAGTATATTATATTTTTATACATTAAATTCAGTGTAAATGCATAAATAAATAATATTTAGTAGGTCTCATCTCTTGTTTTTCGCGCTTAGCATGTGCCCTCCTTAGGGCATATATTAAGAAAATCCTACTTTTAATTGCTTCCGTGTGTGGGTCCCAGCTGAATTCCTTCTTCTTTCACCAGCTTTATTGCAGCAGATTTTAACGCATTCCAAGTGGGTTCCCCGTCATCGAATTGAATTAGATAAAAATCAATAAATTAAAGGATTCCTTAGCAAATTGGAAAAGGATTTTATATTTATTTTATTTGTAATTATAATTCCTATTAGATTTTAGGATAAATTATAAAAGTTATAAATAAAGACTTTGAGACATAATTAGAGAGAGATATACACACACATTTATTTATTCAGAGAGATTATTGTACAGAGCATTGTTAGGCTAATTTTTTTATTTAGTTCTAAATAGATGTTGAATCTTATTTATAATTGATGGTTTAATTAAGTTATTATTATTTATTCCTTCTTATATGAGATTTATTCTTGATAATCTATTTTAATTGGTTGAATGATAATTAGTTGGTTTGATTTGATAATGGCTTATTGAATTGATCTAATTATTATCATCTGTTATTTTAAGATATAATATTAAGCAAACGATATTGTATCTGATAATAAGTAATGATTAGTAATACATGATTATGGTCAAACTTTTAGATATTATTATGGTTATAAGAAGGCAAGTTAAATAATCTGTGATTGTGTGATTGTTGCTTGGAGTAATCTAATTCCCTAATTCTTAATGTTACTGTTATATTAAATCTAGATTGATGGTTACAAGTTGTATGATAGTTAGGGTCTACTGGGGGCTATTGTCACATTAAATTTAAAACCTAAAGAGAATTTCAGGTAATTAATGATTGTTGTTATCTAGTGTTATTAATTTTATTGAAGTGATAAATATGATTAATTTGATTATATTATCATTGCAAAAATGTGATACTTAACAGAAGAACTAAAGTTTTTACTTTATTGGTTAATTTTATTAAATTATTTTTATTTATTTAGTTAATTATAATTAATTCAAAACCCCAAATTTTAATTTACATTGTATAAAATTAAATTAATCATTTTCTGTGGGCTCGACTCTTACTTACATTACTACATAAATATTTTTCAAAATTAAGATTTTATTTTTGGGTGTCTGCAATAGCACACCACTTACTATGAATCATTTTACTCTCTCTCTCTCTCTCTCTCTCTCACACACACACACACACATTGGGTCTCTATCCGTGACAACCAGTTGTTGGATTATTGTTTCGGCAACCAATGCAAAGGCATTTTTACTGTGGATTTAACTTGTTGCTCATCCTTCTTGTGGCAAGTCAAAAATTCTCTGTTGCTCATCTTTCTTGTGGCAGGTCAATTTACGATTAATTTTGGTCCTGCCGCTACTCCTTCTTGCAGCAAGTCAAAATTAGGCGTAATTAGCCCTGTCGTTTATCTATCTTGCGACAGACTAATTTTGATTGCTCCCAGTAACCAGTTGTCATGGATAATTTTCCACACACACACACACACACACACACACACATATATATATATATATAGAAGATGATCCATAACAAATGTTTATTATGGATATTGTTTCAACAAATCTTTTTCTCATCGTTGGATCAAATATCCAAAGGTTATAATTAAAACCGTTCCACAAACTAAGGTAGGGGAGTGCTAATTTTATTTTATTTTTATTCCATTCCGCTAGCTTATGTAACAGGTAATTAAACTGTGTTTTTTTAATATCATTCCGCTACTTAAGTTGACATATATATATATATATACACCATTCCACTAGCTTGGTTAGTAAAATGTAATTTTTTACACCATTCCGCTAACTAAGGTGGCAGATTCAAGAAATGAATTATTTTCCCCCATCTGTTAATTAAGGTGACGAATGCATGAAATGAATTTTTTTTCCATCCATCCGCTAACTAAGTAGCTGAATGCATGAAATGAACGTTTGCACTCCGCCAACTTAGGTAGCAGAATGATATAAAAAAATTATATTTTACTCACCAACTAAGCTAGCGGAATGATATAAAAAAAATTAAAAAATTGCACTTCCCCAACTTAGGTAGCAGAACGATATTATAAAAAAAAATATTTTACTTACCCGTTATCTAAGCTAGCGGAATGTAATAAACAAATAAAATTAAATTAACACTCTACTACCTTAGTTGGCGGAAAGATTTTAATTACTACATTCGAATATTTGATCCAACAGTGAAAAAATGATTTGCTAAAACAATATCTATACCAAACATTTGCCAAGTATCATATATATATATATATATATATATATATATATATATATATATATATATATATAACGGATCTAAAACATATTTTTGAAGTAGCATACTTCTCTTAAATAATATATTTTTATTAAAATTATGTCGTTTTAAGAAAAAAGAATATAAAAAAATAACATCATAATTATCATTATCTTTTAATATTATTTCTCTTTCCTATCACTTTTTTTTCCTTCAAAATGACGTAATTTTAATAAAAATATATTATTTAAAAGATATATTTTATATTCGTCATAGTCATATATATATATATATATATATATATATATATATATATATATATATATATATATAATGTACTGTGTTTTTACTCTGCAGTCATGTGCTTCCTGACTCATAGTTGTCGGTTGACATGACCAATTAAGAATCCATTGTTTTAACTTTTAATTATATACTCATTATGCTTTAGAATTATAAATATATTTACTTAGCAAGTAGCGAGGATATATATAATGTTAAAATTATTGATAATGAAATAAAATAATAAATAATAAATATTATGTTATTTTATAATATATATATATTTGTCGTCTTTGCATCGATTGAAAAAGAATTTGTATCTTTAAATTAAAAAAATATTGTATGAATGGAGGGATTATGTATTTATATCGAAGAATTATTGGGCCAAAAGGTTGCATGCAAATAAAGTAATTAAAGCCTAGCGGAGCTCCCTCAATTAAGTCAAGCTCATCTTTTAGTAATTCTCATAACAAAGTTGTCGATAGCTAAATTGTTTGCAAGCAAGCTTGAACGTCAGATTTATATTGATAAATGGCAAGACGATGTACTGTAGGTCTGAGGTCATCACACAAATTTGATGAGGACGTCACCATTTTTAATTTTTTTTTTTTTTTTTTCATTTTGTACAAGTTGACCCATGTGTCCAAAATAAGAAATAAAAAATGTGGGCCGCGCAAAGGCATGTTCATGGCATCTTCTAATACTAAACGAACTTTAATTCTCTCTCATAGTTAGAAAGTTGCAATATTATATTTAGAAACACGGTTTTGCTTTTCAAGTTGTATGGTACAAATAGGGTGAAGTTAATTGGCAACAACAGCAAGTGTTATAAATTCCTGGTTATCAAGAGAACAATCAATCCATTTACAGATCCTGAATTCAGCTCAAACACGTACAAGAACTCGATATACACTTAAGAATGGTGAGATCAGCTTACATTGACGAAAATGGGATGAGGAAAGGTGCATGGAGTAAAGAAGAAGACAATAAGCTGAAAGCTTACATCCACAGATATGGCCACTGGAACTGGAGGGAACTTCCCAAGTATGCTGGTATGTATGTAAATATAATTGACACGAGAAACACACACTCCACGTATTTTTTTTGATATTTTCACATTAAAAGTGTCGTTATACGTTTATAACGACAGTTATAACGATAGTTTTGACCGTCGCTATAGGTCTATAACGATAATTTATATGTAAAAATATCAAAAAATTCTGTGAAAATATCACTTTTCATATATATATATATATATATATATATATATATATATATATATATATATATATATATATATTTTAGTACTTCGGTTTCTTTTTCTTTATATTCTTATTAAGGAATTGCGGTTACCTATACGTACAAGTTCTTAAGAGAAGAAAAAAGAGAAAAAGAAGATCTAAGAAGAAATAACCGATCCAGGGTAGCTTATATAAAAATATTAATGTGTTTTAATTTCAGGTCTATTTCGATGTGGGAAGAGTTGCAGATTGCGGTGGTTAAATTATTTGCAACCGAGTACTAAAAGAGGAAATTATACTAAAGAAGAAGAAGACATCATTATGAAATTGCACGACCAACTTGGAAAAAAGTATGTATAGACTTCTTCGGTACTTAATTTCCCTTTCTATTTTCTGAAAACAAATTACATTAATTAGGTCAACAACTATAATTAACGTCGATATATATTAAAGTTTATTTGATCAGGCCTCTATTGTTTTCCTGGACACTGAAATAGAAGATGACCTTAATTAATTTGTGGTCAAATTCACCTATAAAGAAGATCATGCCTTTTTTTTTCCTTTCCTTTTTTTGTTTCATACAAAGATGAAGAATATATATCCAAAATCATTAACAAGGATGAATTTTGACCAAATAAATAAGATACGTGAAAAAGGGAAATTGTTAACATATATAAACAAACTATTGTACGTGATTGGGTAGCTTAATTGTTAGAATTTAAAATTGAATAATAACACAATTATATAGAATATTAGATAAAGAACAAAAAAATAAAAACACACGATATACTCAGGTTCACCAATTTGACTAGTCCTGTTTGTCTGACGTATTTATTAGGTGACTCACACGCTCTATAATGATTCACACACCAAATAATTATTTTTATAGTAACTAGCAAACCCTAACTGCTATAACATAGACTTAAGTCTAATATATTTGTAAATCAAATACTGGACTACTAATAATTCTCCACCCCTAACTACCATGTCCTAGTGATTATTAGTCGAACCAACAAAAGTATAAGTGATTCTCAACATTAATCATATCCACCGGTACTTATTGTAGATTCTTTTTTCCTAGCTAGTTAGGCCATAACATAATGTATATTTACTCTACCATTATTAGATGGTCCGTCATTGCCAAACAGCTACCTGGAAGAACAGACAATGAAGTAAAAAATTACTGGCACAGCCATCTCAAGAAACGCCAAAAACCAGAACAAAATCCAATATTGTCATCGAGCAAAGAGATGGGGGAATCTATTAGTGACACTTGCCAATTTGAAGGAAATCAGGAGATTTCTTGTAATCAGTCTTCCCAGATATTAAAAGAGAAGATCAATCAAGAGATAGAAAGAGAATTACTTCTATATAATATTCCCTCGGATCATAAGAAAAGTACCAGTTCGTGGGAAGGACTAACGTCTTCCGAAGCATCATCATCTTGCAGTGAGCTGTCCTTGAGCTATTCTGATGCCCCTCTAAGTGATCTAATGACTTGGGTTGGAGAAGGTAGTTTTACTTCTTTTGAATCTTTGGCAAATTTCATGAGCCCGCCATTAACGGATCCTGAATTTTTATATCCACCCTCTCCTATTATTGAGGAAGAATTTCTATGGTCATATCATTTAGATTTGTAACGGAGATAGCTAAATCTTTTTAGTTCAAAGTACTACTTTGTAATCTTTTTAGACTTAAATATGTTGCTCTACCTTATTACTAAGCTTTAATTATTGGTTCAAGGAGGAGATTATATAATAAATGTTTTTTTTTTTTGGTATGATTATTATATTATATTGATCATATAATAAATTTTGATGCAATAATAAAGAAGCTCATTGATTGCTTAGTACCGCAAGATATTGTAAATGCTTGATTCATGTTAATAGCATAAATGAATCTTGGGAAGCGTATTTATTAGTACTGATGTGTAGTTTATATTGGGCTCGGCCTTTACTATCCATCAGACCTAGTATGCACACAAGATGATTTTTTTGGGTTCGATACGTTTGGGCTAGCCTTTTAGTCACTTTCGAATAGTTAATGACTTATCATATCCATTTAGAATTAGTGTGGGAGTTACCTATTTGGTTGTAACTAAAAGAGCGGTTACCTTCTTCAACTGTATCTCCAAGATACGGTTCTTAAAAGGAGTCTTAATCCAAAGGAGTTGAGTAAGTACTATAAATACTAGGTGAACATTTTTGAAGCATTTACTTACTCTCACACCGGAGGTTCCCTTGACGACTCAAGCTGTCAAAGACTTTTGGTGCTTCTTTCTATGCAGGTCAACGTCCCAACTGGTGGTTGAACGTGCAGACAGATTCGAGCATTAACATTAGCTCTAGAATGAGGGCCTCTAGTGTATAGTAGTGATATCTTTCAAACAAAAACAACTAACATGGCGAACTCACCACCCCCAAAAAGCTAAAATAACTTTCAAGGGCAAGTACGATTGCAGTCTCGCCATACAACAAAAGCTAAAAAAAAACATCGCCTACAGGAAGCTCTTGACTGGAAAAAAGGCTCTAGATATCTAACAAGAAGAGCTTGATAAACAATATGCATAATTGAGGAAAGACAGAAACATCTTGTTAAGCCAGAGAGGCTCGGTCTCCTACTCAGATTGTCGTGATCACCGTCCAAGAGGACATCATGATCGTCATCAAGATCGAGTAACTGTGAGCTCCCATTCGGTCCATACCAAATATTGTCGTAAACGATCGAGATCCCCCATACATCGGAACAAGGAGGATCAAAATAGAAGGGACCGGAAAGGAAGTTCATCCCTAAAAGAAACTTCGGACAGACGACGCGAAACAGTATTCAGAAAGGAATTAGAAAAGGCCAGGATTGTGACACCCCCAAATCTGGGCCCACATAGCCCAAACTTGAGTTGTCAAAAGACTACAATAAAATTATTACAACGTTTAACAATACAGTGTATAATAATACACAACTAAGTTTTCACTATTATTGTCACACTATTTTACAACACGTGAAGACTACGATAGCTATCCCTCAGACTCTCACCCCATTCCCCGGCTAGACCCAGCTACGTTCTCATCTCCCGTTGAAAAACAATGGAACAAAAAGAAAGGGTGAGCTCAAATAGCCCAGTAAGAAATATCATGACTAAGATAATGACGAATAAATTATCATTAGCCTTCAACAGTTGAGTTATTGATAGAATACAATAGACTACAAGGTTTATATCAAAAATTGCAGTTAAATTCTTGAACAATATTCAGATCAATAATAGCAGCGGAATGAGCAATCTATTAGAAGAATAATGCAGACTATAATGTCCACTCGCTTATCTTTTTAGGAAAAACATCATCAACTTTTATCATCTGAAATACCATTAGTCATGATAATACAAATCACAGTTCCTGTTCATAATCATGCAAATCAACAGTTCATCTTTGCACTACGGGCCAAAGATATTCAATATAACACCAACGGTCATGATTATACTAGATTCAGCCTTTGGTCATAATCAATGTTCAGATCAACAATTCCTATAGTTGGACTTTTAACTCTTGAAGTTTAATGGGAGCCATTCGGTATGGGGCTTTGGAAATGGGCTTGGTACCGGGTTCAAGATCAATACAAAATTCAATTTCACAGTTTGGGGGTAAGCCAGGAAGTTCCTCAGGAAAAACATTAGAAAACTCATTAACAATGGGAATATCATTCAAGTTTGACGTGTTTTTGTTCAAATCAGTGACATGACCTAAAAAGGCTTGACATCCGTTTTTCAATAAACGAATGACTTTATGGCTAGAAATAACAGTTATAGATTTCAATGGTTTAGTTGCTTGAATTTGCATGACAGGTTGATTAGGAATATGAAAACTAATAATCTTATGAAAGCAATCAATTTTAGCATGATGGGTAGTCAACCAATCAATTCCTAAAATCACATCAAATTCATGCATTTCCAAATAAATAAGGTCAACGGGTAATGTGAGGTTGTTGATTTGAACTAGGCAAGATTTATATATAGTAGATGTAATGGTCATTTCTCCTAATGGGGTTTCAACTGATAAGTCAAAGTCCAAATTTTCAGGAGTTAAGTTTAAACGTTGAGCACATGCAGGTGAGATAAAAGAATGGGTAGAGCCAGTATCTAACAGGGCGTAGACTTCACGAGAATTTATGAATAGCTTACCGGTTATCACTTCGTTCGAGTTTCGTGCCGTATGGGATGACACAACAAAAGCTCTCCCATGAACTACAAATTTTCCCTTATCCGCGCTAGCTTTTGGTATCATTATTGCAGCTGGACTTGATTTTGTGGCAGGACAAAATCGCGCAACATGACCATCTTTCCCACAACTGTAGCACTTTTTGGACTGTTATGTACAGTTTGGGCTGATGTGACCTTCCTGACCACACCTATAGCATCTCACTAGTTGTCGATCTTCTCCCTTTGAAACTGAGGTCGATGCTGGTACTGGTGCCGATGCCCTTCCATAATTATTATGAAATCTCTTTCTTTTGAAATTGTTCCCACTGGAATCGCCTCTTCTGTTATTCGATGCGGAATTACCACCGAAGTGCTAGTTATCTCCTCGATGGTTCTCGTTCCTGTAGTTGTTGTCATTCCTTTCTCTATGCTGATCATTAACTCTTGGCTGCAATGTTTCATCTGTTTGCTCTGCCCTTTGAGCCCTATCCACAACATCTGAATACAAACTAAATTTATGAGAGCTAAGTTGTTGACGAATTTTGAATCTCAAACCTCGTAGAAACATCTGACTCATTCGTGCTTCGTCATCCACTAGATGGGTGGCAAAGCGAGATAACTCGGCAAACTTAGCTTTATATTGGGAGACTGTCATGTTTCCCTGCTCCAGCTTAATGAATTTCACCTCTTTCATATGGCAGATGCTTTCTGGGAAATACTTCTCGTTAAACAGTTCTTCGAATTCTGTCCAAGACATTTCGAGTGCTGAAGGGTGAATACGTTTTACCGCTTCCCACCAGTGGTCCGCCTCACCTCGTGACATAAAAGTGGCGAATGACATCTTTTGATCATCAGCGCATTGTAAGACATCAAATATTTTTGTTGTTTGCTTTAGTCACGCCTCTGCTTTGAGTGGGTCAGGCTTTTCGTGGAATTCAGGTGGTCCCAATTCTTTAAATTGCTTGACAGTGACCATCCTCGGATTACCAGCGTTTCTATCGTTATTATTGACTGGATTTCCTCTTGCTTGATTCTGTATGAACTGCACGAAATTCCTAAAAAAATCATCGTTCATCATGTTATTAGGAACATTATTTCTTGAGTTGGCAGAATGATTGTTTGGGGCCTCTTGATTCTCGGCTACATTCGCTTCGGGCATTCCATAGTTAACCTCCTGATTTTCAGATGCCATACTTAACTATGGTCACAAAATAATTGTTAGTTCAAACAAACTGACTCATCTCTTCATGTTCCTACATTTAAATCGATTCGTTAGATAACAAAATCTAATTTAGGTAAGACACACTAGTAACGTATTCTATTCGTCTCTCCCCTCCTAGTTCTAACCCCAGATCTCCATTAAAGACCATATCCCTAAGCTCTGATGTCAACTGTGACACCCCCAAATCTGGGTCCACACAATTCAAACTTGAGTTGTCAAAAGACTACAACAAAATTATTACAACGTTTAACAATACAGTGTATAATAATACACAACTAAGTCTTCACTATTATTTTCACATTATTTTACAACACGTGAAGACTACGATAGCTATCCCTTGGACTCTCACTCCATTCCCCGGCTAGACCCAGCTACGTTCTCATCTCCTGTTGAAAAACAATGGACCAAAAAGAAAGGGTGAGCTCAAATAGCACAGTAAGAAATATCATGACTAAGATAATGACGAATAAATTATCATTAGCCTTCAACAGTTGAGTTCTTGATATAATACAATAGACTACAAGGTTTATATCAAAAACTGCAGTTAAATTCTTGAACAATGTTCAGATCAATAATAGCAGCAGAATGAGTAATCTATTAGAAGAATAATGCAGACTATAATGTCCACTCGCTTCTCTTTTTAGGAAAAACATCATCAACTTTTATCATCTGAAATACCATTAGTCGTGATAATACAAATCACAGTTCCTGTTCATAATCATGCAAATCAACAGTTCATTTTTGCACTACGGGTCAAAGATATTCAATATAACACCAACGGTCATGATTATACCAGATTCAGCCTTTGGTCATAATCATACCAAACAACAGTTCATCTTTGCACTACGGGCCAAAGATATTCAATATAACACAAACGGTCATTATTATACCAGATTTAGCCTTTGGTCATAATCATACCAAACAACAGTTCATCTTTGCATTACGGGCCAAAGAGAACATTCACCACGTGCCATAAAAGACACCGAACAGATGTATCGCCTTTAACCTATTATATCGCCTTTAACCTATCATCTGTTCAACAATTATATTGCATTTGTGCCCCCGACCACAGATATTCACAACAACTTGATTTTAGATAATTAGAATGATATAAATGATGAACAGAAGAAACAGGATAAACAATAAGTATCAGAAGTTTACTTTGTGCAGATTCAATTAATGTTCAAATTGTCAACATGATGTGGAATGAAATTCAAAAATGATATTCAAGATCCACAGTTCAGAATAACGGTTACAGTTCAATAGAAAGATTCAGAAAATAGGAAGGTTCAATTGAAATGATGAAGTACAACTATTATGGAACATATAATATTTTCAGGAATTATACAAACAATAGTTCCATAATAAGTTTCGATTTACGTGGATGAAAGAAAATTATATCCCTTACCGTAGCAGGTTTGATTAACAAAAGGTGAAGGTAATTAATATCCCTTACCATAGTAAGTTTGAATAATGAAAGATGAAAAAGATTGTATCCCTTATGAGCATAAAGAAAAATAATATCACTTACGAATATGAAAGAAAATGATATTACAAATGAATATGGAATAAAAGTGTCATGTGATAATTCGTGTGGACAAATTATTTCTACAAGAGACAAATAAGAAATAAATACAAAGGGTCATTCACCAACAGACGGTAATCCGCACAGTAAGGTTATTCCCACAATTTAATGAAATTTGAATACGAAGAGTTATTCACCAAACATGCAGTAATCCGCGCCGTAAGGTTATTCTCAGAGATTAATAAGGAATGAATACGATAGGTTATTCACCAACAGGCGGTAATTCGCGTTGTAAGGTTATTCCCACAATTTAATACATGAAAATAAATGGCACATCTTATGAGTAAGAAATAAACGATATTATTTTCGAGAATCAAAGAATGATATTCCCTTCCAGTAAGAAAGAAAATAATATTCATTTATGATGATGAAAAGAATGATACCCCTTACCGTAGTAAGTTTAAATAATAGAAGATGAAAGAATATGATATTCCTTACAAGTAAGAAAATAATACCATTTATGATGATGAAAAGAATGATACCCCTTACCTTAACACGTGACTGGATATTGATTTAAATGAGGTTGATCAACCTATATATTTATAATATAATTAGTAATTACCACATATAAATTTTCAAAGTGTATGATAACTCGTATAATATGAACTATCAAAGTTATATATATTTAACATAATTTTTGTAGTATAATATAACAACTTTAAAATAGTTTTTAAAATAATTTTCTAAAAAAAATCTTCCAAATAAAGCTTTTAAAAATGAATCTTCTCAAAGAAGAGTCTTCTAAAGGAAGATTTGTAAATACCGTGAAAAATAGAAATTTATGAAATTACTACTCTTTAATAAAAGACTTACTTGAAAAATTCCTACACTCCTTTTGGCTTCCAAACACTCAAGATAGCCTTACTATTCTCAGAGAAAACTCATAAAAATTTTATAGAAAAATTTTATGTTTTAGGTGTGATTTTTCTATTCAGCTGAGCAAGCTATTTATAGGAGAAAAATGGTATTATGCACGTGGTAGGTTGCAGTAGGCGTGATGCACGCCTGCCTAATTTCTTTCTTTCTAAATTGGCAGCGTAGTCAGCTGCCAAACTCCACCAATTTCACATGTGGCCCCCACATAGGGTCCACATGTTATTATTCAAAATAATTTATTTATTTATTTATTATTTTTTTAAAATTTATTAATTTATTCTTCCTGTGGGTCCAACATATATAATAAAATAATGATACAACAATAATAAAAACAATTCAACAATAATGTAATAAACACATTACAGATTATTATTAAATTAATAATATAAATTACTGTGTATTTGCTACTGTGACAATTATTTGGTTCAATAATTTTAAAATATAGTGCACCAACAATTATTGACTCAATGATATGAAATACAGTGTTATGACAATTATTGAATCAATAATGCAAAATATTGTGCAACAACAATTATTAATGAATACTGTGCAAATGCCACGTTATCAGATCAATAATATGAGACACTGTGCAATACCGTGTGCTACAGTAAAATACCATAAATTATCGTATGCTACTATTCTTTTATCACCGGTATTTTAACAGTTAATACCGTTGACTATTTTTATTTAAAAAGGTTACTTTTGTCATTTTCTATTTTCGACAAATATTCCATTGTGGGGTCTACCAATAATTAGTTATTTCGGCACCGTCGTACGACCCAAATATTTCCCGACAAAACGAATATTGTCTGACAAAATAAAATTTGCATATAACATCCTTAACTTTCAATTTTGTCAATTTAACCACTTACTCTTTCATGAAAAAAAATATATATATGAAGAAAAATTAAATTTTATATTTCATAAAATTCGGGGTCTTACAAGGATTGACCGGAGTTTGAAAGTCCCAATTTTAGAGATGTGCGATGGGGTAAGAGACCCCAATAATTACACTTTCTCTTTCGAGCAGGCCATGCACTTTCATGGCTATAAGCCATCAGCGATGTGTCACATATTTATTTCTACCTTGAAGAAAACAACAAGGGAATGGATTATCTCTTTCCCTCCCTGATCTATCGACTATTGGGAGAACTACAAGATCATTTTCATGCTCGCTCCAGCAACAATAAGAGGCGTGCCAAGATGATTACATATTTACTTTAGGTAAAGTAGAGGCCAAATGAGGCTCTTTAACAATACATCAAGAGATTTAACGATGTAGTGTTCAAAATCCCCACTATAGATTCGAAGCAAGTGATTCAATTCTTAATTATGGGTCTGAGTGTCAAAAAATACAACAGATTTATCGAAGAAATTGTCTCAAAGGCTCTCTAGATTCTATCAGAGGCCTATGAAAAGGTCGATAAATACGTAGAGCTGGAAGAGATCATTGCCAATCTTCGGGGTACTTTAAAAAGTACAGGTGATTATCACCAGAGAGACCCCAGAGGTAAGAGAACCTTTAAGAAAGAAGACAACAAGAAGAAGAATAGGAAAAAAAAAATTCTAAAAGAGATCGGCAATAGGAGAATGATGGCTTTAAAGATCGAAAAAATAGGAATAGTAACAAATATTACATTCCTCTGAATACAAGTAAAGCCAACATTATTAATGACATCAAGAATCAACCCTTCTACTAGAAGCCTCGAAAGATCAAAGTCTTTGTTAGACAGAAGAACGAAAATCGATACTGCACCTACCACGAAGAAAAAAGGTAATGATACCGAAGATTGTTACCAGTTGAAAGACTTCTTGGAAACACAAGTGCAAAACGGGAATTTAGACTGCTGCATTACAGAGAGATACAGACAATCACCCTTTAATCGGATAACACCACCACCGCTTTCTTCTGCACTCAGGGGAGCCATGGACGTAATATCCATCGGATTAGCATCGGTCATGTCTAACAAGAAATATAAAGCCTTCGTCAGAGAAGTTCACCGTGTGTTTGGACAATTCGAAAATGTGAAAACATATCCTATCACCTTTGAAAGTAGTATGCACACATGCCAATCATATTTGATGTGATATAACATATACTTTGTAATCTTATTTGTTTATTAATAAAAGTTTATTTATAAAATATATTTTCATTATCCATATTTAGTTGATGATATTAATTGTCAAAAACTCATAGTTTTGAGCAATACTTTTAGAATCATGATGATGATCATGCTAATGAGATCTAAATTCAAGATAATTAAAAATTAAAATTGTTCCTAATCGTGGGATCTGTGACGACCCCAAATCCGGGTTCTTTAACCTCGGGTTTGGTTCTCACTGTACAATACTAAACAATAATGAAATACATAAATTGTATTCAACTTCGCGGAATAATACAAAAGGTTCCTTAATCAAAAGGCTACACTTTCCAAGGTCTATTACCTTAATCTTATCATTACATATCTTAAGGGAAATACAAAAGATTTACAACAGTAATTACATAACAGTAAATTAAACTGGCATGCAATTACTTAAAACTAAGCATTCGCTTTCCCTTTGCCTTTGTCCGATTTAGAGCTTTCGGGAATGGCTGAAATATAGTCATGATATAGCAAGAATGAGCAACTAAATGGCTCAGCAAGTTATAAACAACAATCATACGATATCTCATGATGAAGGGAAATAACTTCAAGGTTTCAACAATAGCAATTGTGAAAGGTAACAAAAATCAATGTTCAATAAAAGAAGGAATTGACTCTTTACTGCTGAGTGGTCTTTAAGGACCTTGAACTGCTACTAAGGTAAAACAGACATACAATGTCTGACTCCCTGTTAAAAATAACGGGACACTTGAGGGGATCAGTCCTCTCATGTCCTATGTATATGCATCACATTTAGTTTTCTTGCGCGCTGTCGGGTCTCCGACAAATAAAAAATCCCCTTTAACTAGGGTTGTTCTATCTCAGTCTTATTGTAAGAATCCGCACCAGCCAATGGTTTGGATAAGCTTTTATAATATTCAATTAAATGAATTTAACATGCGTTTGTCTAGCCGAAACAATTAGCTTAGACGTTCTTAAACAGTTTGCAAAGCACGATGTGCGAATACAATAATCAATAGCGATGTGAAGTAATTTTTGATAATTAATTCACTTAAAGGTCTGTCAAATATCTACGAGTGTAGAATACTTGCTCAACAATAGTTGAAATGTAAATATGGTTGAATAATAATTGCAACAATAAGTACAAGTTAAGGGTAGAAAACTTGCAATAAGAATTACAAGTTAAAGTTAGAAAACTTGCTTCGTGCGTCGTCTACTGCTAATCAAATTAATCTAACAATCCTTGAACGGACCTAACAATTAAATCAATTTGATCTTAAATTAGTATCATATACTTGTAAGTATAATGACATTTATAAACCTTACGAATCCACATAATTGATTAATTATGGGTAATTAAACACTTATGAAATATTATCATTATTTGATAATATTTCAAACACAAAGAACTTATATTACTTGTTTAATATAGTTCAAAATAAATATCTAATATTATTAATCATTTAATAATACCTTATTGAGTATATAATATTATTAATCATTTAATAATATTTTATTCATTACCTAATATTATTAATCATTTAATAATATTTTATTAAGTAGCTAATATTATTAATCATTTAATAATATTTTATTAAGTATCTAATATTATTAATCCTTTAATAATATTTTATTAATTATCTAATATTATTAATCATTTAATAATATTTTATTAATTATCTAATATTATTAATCCTTTAATAATATTTTATTAATTATCTAATATTATTAATTATTTAATAATATTTTATTAAGTATCTAATATTATTAATCATTTAATAATATTTTAATATATATCTAGTATTATTATTCCTTTAATAATACTTTATTGATTATCTAATATTATTAATCATTTAATAATATTTTATTGACTTTATAATATTATTCTACACTTAATAATATTTTAATAATCTTCTAATATTATAATTTATTTAATAATATTTTATTACCTTTATTATATTATTATTTCAATAATAATATTTATACACCTTTAAATCAATAAATCAATTATATATATATTTAAAAATATATTTATTAAGTCCAAAAATACTAAAATGATTTTTGGAACATTTTTCATTTTCTGACCCGAACCAGACCCGACCCGACCCGGCCCGACCCGATTCGGGTTTTTATTTTTTTCCAAAACAGTGGACTGCGCCCCGGCGCAGTGTTTTGTTCTACACACTGCGCCCCGGCGCTGACTCATAGAATGCAAACCCAAATTTTGATTTCTTGACAGTTTTGATACCCTTTGATCAAACCTTGATTACATGAAATCTACACATCCAAATCACACCAAATCAGTGTTGATGTGCTCCTAACTTAATGTTTTACAATATTCCATGGTTCGATCGTCTTTTTGAAAACGTTTTACACGAAATTTACGGATCGAACCACATAGGGTTGAAAAACGACATCCTTTTTGATAAAAGCTATAACTTCTTTGTTATTCATTATTTTTGAAAACTTCCAAAAGGTTTTATCTTTAAAACTCATAGATCTAGCTTTCTAGCCATAAAGATCCAATTTTGGATTTCTACATTTCAAAATACAACATCAAACATAACATGCATGGTTAGGGTTTACCGGTAAAATTGTGTTACACATATTTCTTTAACTTCTATGCATTTCTAACCTACCAAATCATGTTATAAACACATAGATCTATGAATATACATATATTACATAGTTAAATACATCTAGATCGTCAAAACGAGTTTTGATCGGTTAAAAATAGATTTTAACCGATCAAAAGCTTTCTAGACTACAAAAATGAAATGAGAAGGTTTTTAGAGAACTTTTAAACCTTAGTGATTTGCTTGCTCTCCTTCTCCTCCTACCAAAGTAAGTTATGAAGCTTGAGGACATCCACCAAGATCTTCCTTAGCTTTTTCACTCAACACTTAGGTGTTTTGCTCTCAAATGTTTTCAAATGCTCTCTCTCTCTTTTTCTTTCTAGCAACTTCAAATGAACTAACAACCTTAGACCAATTGTGGAGCCTCTTATTTATAGCCAACCACTAACCCTCCATTAACTTGCTAATCCACCTATGTTGGTGAAATTAAAGCTTAATTATAATTACTATTGCATGGAATGACTAAGTGATTGACTCATGGAATGACTAAGGTTGTTCAACCACTATATCTTGGAGTAAATTAGAAGCAACAATGGAGCAACACACCACCCATGGTGGCCCCCACTTTGGCCGGCCAAATGGCCCATTTTGTGGCCATTTTACATTTATTTTTATTGCCTAAATGTTCATATATACATATATATATATATATATATATATATATATATATATATATATATATATATATATATATATATATATATTGACCAAAGTTTTGACTTGTATTGGACTTTACATTGGGCTTGGGAATAACTTCTATTGGGCTCATTCAATTAAATTGTTTGGGCTCAATTTAAATCACACATTGGGCTTATTTTAAATAGTCTAGGTTTCATTTAATTAAATCGAGCATTGGGCTTGTTTAATTAATTACATGGGCTAGTAATTAAATTAATTACATGGGCTACTAGGTTAATATCTTTAACCTAGTTTATCAACTTATTTGGATTTAAAATATAATCCAATTAGATTTGCTTTAATTAATTATACACTTTGCTTTAATCCTTTAAATAAATATACAAGCACATAAGTACATTTATTTAATTATCTAATGCACAATTAATTAATGAGAAAAATTTAAATTCATTGCTAAATATTTATTAAGTATATTTACAATGACTAATGAAATTCGTGGTCATTACATTCTCCCCCCTTATAAGAATTCCGTCCCCGGAATTACAAATTTAAACTACTCAAACAGATGCGGATAGTTAGCCCTCATCTTTTCTTCAAGCTCCCACGTAGCTTCCTCAGCGTTGTGGTTCCTCCAAAGAACTTTGACAGAATGTATAACCTTATTCCGTAATTTATGCTCTTTCCTATCTAGTATCTGGACAGGAATTTCTTCGTACGATAAGTCTTTCTCGACTTGTATTGGCTCATAGGATATAACATGTTTGTGGTCTGGCTTGTATGGTCGCAACACTGATACGTGAAACACATTGTAAATATGCTCCAGTTCAGGAGGTAAAGCTACCTCGTACGCCACTTCACCCACTCTCTTTAATACCTCGAACGGTCCTATGAACCTCGGACTCAGCTTCCCTTTCTTTCCAAATCGGATCTTCCCCTTCCAGGGAGATACCTTCATGAACACAAAACTCCCAACTTCAAAGTCTCGCTTTCGACGATGTAAATCGGCATACTTCTTCTGACGGTCCTGAGCTGCTACTAGCCGAGCTCTTATTACTTTAATAATTTCTACCGTCTGTTGAACCAATTCTGGCCCCAACAGTCGGCGTTCTCCTACCTCAGCCCAACATAGAGGTGTTCTGCACTTTCTTCCGTATAATGCTTCGTAAGGCGGCATGCCTATGCTTGCATGATAACTATTGTTGTATGCAAACTCAACTAATGGTAGATGGTTCTCCCAACTGCCCTTGAAATCCATCACACAAGCCCTGAGCATATCTTCCAATGTCTGTATTGTTCTTTCACTTTGCCCATCGGTCTGTGGATGATATGCTGTACTCATTCTCAACTGTGTCCCCAATCTCTCCTGAAGACTTCTCCAAAATTTTTACGTGAAGCGCGGATCTCTGTCTGACACAATCGATACCGGCACCCCATGTCTCGAAACTATCTCCTTAATGTACAGTTTGGCCAACTGATCCAAACTGAACTTAATCTTGATCGGCAAAAAGTGCGCTGACTTTGTTAGTCGATCTACAATCACCCATATTGCGTCAAATTCCTTTTGTGTTGTTGGAAGTCCTACCACAAAATCCATTGTGATATGCTCCCATTTCCACTCAGGAATCTCTAACGGCTGTAGTAATCCACTTGGTCTCTGATGTTCAGCCTTTACCCTTTGACAAGTTAGACATCGGCTGACACATTCTGCGACCTCCCTTTTTAAATTCGGCCACCAAAAATGCTGACGCAGATCTTGATACATCTTCGTACTTCCCGGATGTATCGAGTATCTCGTACTGTGGGCCTCTTGCAAGATCTCTTCTCGTAGTTCGGGCACTAGCGGCACCCAAACACGATTTTCAAATCTTAGCAATCCCATGCTATCTTCCTTGAACTTGACCTATTCCCCTTTGGTCATTCTCATTCTTATTCTGACACATTCTTCATCTTTGTCTTGAGCCTCTTTTACCCGATCTAACAGGGTTGGGCTCGCTTCCACTTCCATTGACTCATTTGGATTTCTTACCTCCATCTCCATTCGAGCCATCTCTTGAACCAATTGTTCCTGATCTGTCAAGATGAACAATTTCTCCCTGCTCTTTCTGCTTAGAGCATCTGCTACTACGTTGGCCTTGCCGGGATGATATAGAATTTCACAATCATAGTCTTTGATCAATTCTAACCATCTCCGTTGCCTCATATTTAACTCCTTCTGTGTGAAGATATACTTCAGACTCTTGTGGTCCGTGAATATCTCATATTTCTCTCCATATAAATAATGTCTCCAGATTTTAAGGGCAAACACTACCGCAACCAGCTCCAAGTCGTGGGTAGGGTATCCCTTCTCGTAATCCTTCAACTGTCTGGGCGCATACGCAACGACCTTGCCGTTTTGGATAAGCACACAGCCAAGTCCCTTGTGCGATGCATCACTGTAGACCGTAAAACCTCCCGTATCGTCTGGTAAAGTCAATACAGGTGCTTCACTAAGTCTCTTCTTTAGCTCCTGAAAACTCTCCTCACACTTCTCCGTCCATACGTATTTCACCGTCTTCCTCGTTAGATTGGTCAGCGGTTTTGCTATCTTTGAAAAATCTTGAATAAATCTCCGATAGTAACCCGCTAACCCCAAGAAACTTCTTACCTCCGTCGGCGTCCTTGGTCGTTCCCAATTCATTACCGCTTCCACCTTTGCTGGATCTACTGAAACTCCCTCCTTGTCAATGACATGACCTAAAAATTGAACTCTCTCCAACCAGAATTCACACTTCGAAAATTTAGCATACAATTGCTCCTTCCGTAAAATCTCCAACACCAATCTTAGGTGTTCAGCATGCTCCTCCTCCGTTTTGGAATAAACCAAAATATCGTCAATGAACACAACAACAAATTTATCCAAGTACTGCTTGAATATTCTGTTCATCATGTCCATAAATGCGGCTGGCGCATTCGTCAGGCCAAACGACATCACCAGAAACTCATAATGCCCATATCGAGTTCTGAATGCCGTCTTGGGTACATCCTCCTTCCTGACTTTCAACTGATGATAACCAGTCCTTAAGTCAATCTTTGAAAAGTACTTCGCCCCTTTCAATTGATCGAAAAGATCGTCAATTAGTGGCAACGGGTACTTGTTCTTAATTGTCACTTTATTCAACTCTCTATAATCCATACACAGTCTCATTGATCCATCTTTCTTCTTTACAAACAACACCGGTGCTCCCCATGGGGAAACACTGGGCTGAATGTACTTATTATCCAACAACTCTTGTAGTTGGATCATTAACTCCTTCATTTCTACCGGTGCCATCCTATATGGTGCCTTTGATATTGGTGCTGTCCCCGGTACCAAATCAATTACAAACTCTATCTCCCTATCTGGCGGTAAACCTGGCAGTACATCTGGAAACACGTCCATGAACTCCCTCACTACTGGTATTTGCTCCATCTCGGGATTCACCATCTGTGTGTCCACTATGTGAGCTAAATACCCTACACAACCTTTCTTCAACAGTTTCTTGGCCTGCATCATCGTCAGACATGCAGATTGTCTAGACGACTTGCTGCCATAAAATACGACCTTAGACCTATTCGGTGTCTTAAGGTGTATACACTTCTTTTGACAATCAATTATCGCTCCATGGTTAAACAACCAATCCATTCCAAGTATAACGTCAAACTCCCCCAAACGTATTGGAATTAAATCTACACTCAACTTCTGACCCCTGATTTCAGCACAACAGTTTCTATGTACATACTCTACAGGAATCACTTCTTTATTAGCAACTTCTATGTTCATTGGTTTCTCTAGTTTTTGTCTAGGCAATTCTAACCGTCTAGCGAATTCATCAGACACAAATGAACGGGTAGCACCCGAATCAAATAATACATAAGCATTTATATCATTGATCGGAATAATACCTGACACCACGTCTTTTGATTCAACGGCGTCCTGCACCGTCATGTTGAAAGTCCATGCCGTTGGTTTGTTCTGTGGCACCGGCCCTCCAATGGTCAGTTTGTTGCTGTTGTTGTTGTTGTTGTTGCTTCCCCTATAGCCCGAACTCCCTCCGGTGTTCTTCTTCATCGGACAATCTTTAAATTGATGGTCCATGGCCCCGCAGGCGAAACAACCCTTCCTCTTCGGTGCGGGACAATTAGGAGCGATGTGCCCCTCTTGCCCACAGTTATAGCAGACATTCTTTCCTTTCATGCACTCCCCAGAGTGGTTCTTCCCGCACTGACTGCATTTACTGGCTTTTCTTGATTCACTTCCCTGGGGTGTCCCCGAACTGCTGTTGTTATTCCATTTGCGTTTGTTCGAGTTACTGCCCCCGCTGCTACCCTCTCGGTTTCCTCCTTCGTTTTTCTTTTTGTTTCATTCTTGGTTGTGCTTATTCAAAGCTTCATTTCCACCCTCAGCTATGATAGCTTTCTCCAGCAGTGTTGCAAAATTTGTGATCTGGAGAACAGCTACCCGACTGTAAACCCACGGTTTCAGCCCCTGTTCGAATCGTCTGGCGCGTCTCGCCTCAGTGTCCACCTGATGTGTAGCAAATCTCGCCAATTCATTGAACTTGGCGGCATATTCAGATACCGACATGTTACCTTGCTTCAGCTCTAGGAATTTAATTTTCATCCTAGCCTTTGTACTCTCTGGAAAGTAGTTTTCCAGGAATACTTCCTTGAATCGCGCCCAGGCGACTGTTCCCTCCCCCGCTCTACTTTTATTGGCCTTCCACCAGTGGCTGGCCTCCCCTTTCATCATGAAGGTAACAAATGAGGTCATTTGCTCCTCCGCTACTCGTGCGACCTCGAAGACTTTTTCCATCTCCTCTATCCAGGTCTGTGCTTCTATAGGATCCGTGGTCCCTTTGAACTCGGGTGGTCCTATTAATTTGAAATCCTTAAAGGTTGCTAGTGGAGCGGCAGAGTTTGTTGCTCCAGTAGCCCCTGCGTTGCGTCCGCAAAATGCTCCCATTAGCATTTCTACGAACTCTTTGACAGGGTTGGGTGGTACCCCTCCGACATTGACTGACTCTTCGACTGGTGGTGGGGGTAGTCGTTGATTTCTTCTCTGTGGCGGTATTTTCTGTATAAAGGAAATTTAATTTATTAAAGTTGTTTCAATCTTTTTACTTTCGTTTTGTAGCTTAAGTAATTTAAACTAAAGCACAAATAATCATCTTGACACATATAAACATAAACGAAAATGCATTTATATTCATATGCTAAAACACAGTGCGTAGCACTTTTACATCATAAGCATACTGCTATAAACGCTGCTAACCCCGATAGTTAAAACAAAAGACGGGATCTAACATATCCCACAACTTCATAGAGTTGGGTTTTACAACATACTAACCCTCTATCAAAACAAAAGTTGGGTTTCTACTGCATCTATGTACATACATCATAAATAAAGAAAATACAACTAACGGCGCATCCCTCGACGAACCGCATCGTCGTACTCCTCATCTCCAATAGCCCTGACCACACCCCTACTGATGGTGTGCAAGGTCTGGCCCTCCTCGGCAGGGTAATAGTGCACGCTACTCTGGATCCTACCAACTGATGAGCGATAGACGTAACTGAGTCTATCTATCCTCACCTTCTTCTCCCTAACCTCCTCCTCCAGCTCCATCATCTGCCCGTGAGCTGCATCACGCTGAAACTCCATATCTAACCTCGCCTCAACGGCCTGCTGCATCTGGCCCCTCATGGCCTCCCTATCTGCCTGTGTCTGCTGAATCTTCAGCTCAGCGGCTACTAACTTGGCCTCCATCTCGGCCATCCTCGCCTTCAGCTCTATGTTCTCGCCAGAGAACATATAAGCTGTATCTCTGTACTTTTGCTCTGTCTGCTGGCGGATCTGGTTCTGCTCCTCAAGGTGCTGAACCCTCTCCTCTAGCTCATCGTTAGCCGTAGTGAGCGTATCGAGGATGTCACTGGCTACAGTGCCCATGCCATCAATATACTCCGCTGGCTCCTCATCCTCATCATCATCAGTATCAGCCTCCTCCTCACTGTACTGCCCCATAACTCCGCCCCAGACAGCGTCCTCTCTATCTCCCTCTTCGGGATCCGTCTCTGGCTGCTCGACAGGTGCAGCCACCCGTGGCTGTACTGTATCCATGTGGATATCAGTAAAAATCACCTCCTCTACAGCAGTGCTCGTCTGTCCTATCTCTGCCATCCTACAATAACATAAATAACACATGTTAGTACAGTAATAAAATATATTCATTAATGAAATGAAATGATATTTTATCATGTACATCTCGGCTCGATAGATTTTCTCAATCTATCTCCAAAAATACTCAACATGATGAATCTCCCCGATTCATCTCCTAACGCACTCGATAAGAGTTTAGTACTAAGGTTATAACCTAGGTTTCGCAATCCTAGCGTTTCTAACCTACAGCTCTGATACCAACCTGTGACGACCCCAAATCCGGGTTCTTTAACCTCGGGTTTGGTTCTCACTGTACAATACTAAACAATAATGAAATACATAAATTGTATTCAACTTCGCGGAATAATACAAAAGGTTCCTTAATCAAAAGGCTACACTTCCCAAGGTCTATTACCTTAATCTTATCATTACATATCTTAAGGGAAATACAAAAGATTTACAACAGTAATTACATAACAGTAAATTAAACTAGCATGCAATTACTTAAAACTAAGCATTCGCTTTCCCTTTGCCTTTGTCCGATTTAGAGCTTTCGGGAATGGCTGAAATATAGTCATGATATAGCAAGAATGAGCAACTAAATGGCTCAGCAAGTTATAAACAACAATCATACGATATCTCATGATGAAGGGAAATAACTTCAAGGTTTCAACAATAGCAATTGTGAAAGGTAACAAGAATCAATGTTCAATAAAAGAAGGAATTGACTCTTTACTGCTGAGTGGTCTTTAAGGACCTTGAACTGCTACTAAGGTAAAACAGACATACAATGTCTGACTCCCTGTTAAAAATAACGGGACACTTGAGGGGATCAGTCCTCTCATGTCCTATGTATATGCATCACATTTAGTTTTCTTGCGCGCTGTCGGGTCTCCGACAAATAAAAAATCCCCTTTAACTAGGGTTGTTCTATCTCAGTCTTACTGTAAGAATCCGCACCAACCAATGGTTTGGATAAGCTTTTATAATATTCAATTAAATGAATTTAACATGCGTTTGTCTAGCCGAAACAATTAGCTTAGACGTTCTTAAACAGTTTGCAAAGCACGATGTGCGAATACAATAATCAATAGCGATGTGAAGTAATTTTTGATAATTAATTCACTTAAAGGTCTGTCAAATATCTACGAGTGTAGAATACTTGCTCAACAATAGTTGAAATGTAAATATGGTTGAATAATAATTGCAACAATAAGTACAAGTTAAGGGTAGAAGACTTGCAATAAGAATTACAAGTTAAAGTTAGAAAACTTGCCTCGTGCGTCGTCTACTGCTAGTCAAATTAATCTAACAATCCTTGAACGGACCTAACAATTAAATCAATTTGATCTTAAATTAGTATCATATACTTGTAAGTATAATGACATTTATAAACCTTACGAATCCACATAATTGATTAATTATGGGTAATTAAACACTTAGGAAATATTATCATTATTTGATAATATTTCAAACACAAAGAACTTATATTACTTGTTTAATATAGTTCAAAATAAATATCTAATATTATTAATCATTTAATAATACCTTATTGAGTATATAATATTATTAATCATTTAATAATATTTTATTCATTACCTAATATTATTAATCATTTAATAATATTTTATTAAGTAGCTAATATTATTAATCATTTAATAATATTTTATTAAGTATCTAATATTATTAATCCTTTAATAATATTTTATTAATTATCTAATATTATTAATCATTTAATAATATTTTATTAAGTATCTAATATTATTAATCATTTAATAATATTTTATTAATTATCTAATATTATTAATCATTTAATAATATTTTATTAAGTTTCTAATATTATTAATCCTTTAATAATATTTTATTAATTATCTAATATTATTAATTATTTAATAATATTTTAGTAAGTATCTAATATTATTAATCATTTAATAATATTTTATTAATTATTTAATAATATTTTAATATGTATCTAATATTATTATTCCTTTAATAATACTTTATTGATTATCTAATATTATTAATCATTTAATAATATTTTATTGACTTTATAATATTATTCTACACTTAATAATATTTTAATAATCTTCTAATATTATTATTTATTTAATAATATTTTATTACCTTTATTATATTATTATTTCAATAATAATATTTATACACCTTTAAATCAATAAATCAATTATATATATATTTAAAAATATATTTATTAAGTCCAAAAATACTAAAATGATTTCTGGAACATTTTTCATTTTCTGACCCGAACCAGACCCGACCCGACCCGACCCGGTTCGGTTTTTTTTTTTTCCAAAACAGTGGACTGCGCCCCGGCGCAGTGTTTTGTTCTACACACTGCGCCCCGGCGCTGACTCACAGAATGCAAACCCAAATTTTGATTTCTTGACAGTTTTGATACCCTTTGATCAAACCTTGATTACATGAAATCTACACATCCAAATCACACCAAATCAGTGTTGATGTGCTCCTAACTTAATGTTTTACAATATTCCATGGTTCGATCGTCTTTTTGAAAACGTTTTACACGAAATTTACGGATCGAACCACATAGGGTTGAAAAACGACATCCTTTTTGATAAAAGCTATAACTTCTTTGTTATTCATTATTTTTGAAAACTTCCAAAAGGTTTTATCTTTAAAACTCATAGATCTAGGTTTCTAGCCATAAAAATCCAATTTTGGATTTCTACATTTCAAAATACAACGTCAAACATAGCATGCATGGTTAGGGTTTACCGGTAAAATTGTGTTACACATATTTCTTTAACTTCTATGCATTTCTAACCTACCAAATCATGTTATAAACACATAGATATATGAATATACATATATTACATAGTTAAATACATCTAGATCGTCAAAACGAGTTTTGATCGGTTAAAAATAGATTTTAACCGATCAAAAGCTTTCTAGACTACAAAAATGAAATGAGAAGGTTTTTAGATAACTTTTAAACCTTAGTGATTTGCTTGCTCTCCTTCTCCTCCTACCAAAGTAAGTTATGAAGCTTGAGGACATCCATCAAGATCTTCCTTAGCTTTTTCACTCAACACTTAGGTGTTTTGCTCTCAAATGTTTTCAAATGCTCTCTCTCTTTTTCTTTCTAGCAACTTCAAATGAACTAACAACCTTAGACCAATTGTGGAGCCTCTTATTTATAGCCAACCACTAACCCTCCATTAACTTGCTAATCCACCTATGTTGGTGAAATTAAAGCTTAATTATAATTACTATTGCATGGAATGACTAAGTGATTGACTCATGGAATGACTAGGGTTGTTCAACCACTATATCTTGGAGTAAATTAGAAGCAACAATGGAGCAACACACCACCCATGGTGGCCCCCACTTTGGCCGGCCAAATGGCCCATTTTGTGGCCATTTTACATTTATTTTTATTGCCTAAATGTTCATATATACATCTATATATACATCTATATATATATATATATATATATATATATATATATATATATTGACCAAAGTTTTGACTTGTATTGGACTTTACATTGGGCTTGGGAATAACTTCTATTGGGCTCATTCAATTAAATTGTTTGGGCTCAATTTAAATCACACATTGGGCTTATTTTAAATAGTCTAGGTTTCATTTAATTAAATCAAGCATTGGGCTTGTTTAATTAATTACATGGGCTAGTAATTAAATTAATTACATGGGCTACTAGGTTAATATCTTTAACCTAGTTTATCAACTTATTTGGATTTAAAATATAATCCAATTAGATTTGCTTTAATTAATTATACACTTTGCTTTAATACTTTAAATAAATATATAAGCACATAAGTACATTTATTTAATTATCTAATGCACTATTAATTAATGAGAAAAATTTAAATTCATTGCTAAATATTTATTAAGTATATTTACAATGACTAATGAAATTCGTGGTCATTACAGGATCACTAAAAGGGAATTAGTGAATTCAGATAGATTAGTACATACTATGCTTGCTTTTATAAAGAGGATGATTGATCTTATAACCATTTGGGTAGAGACGCTAAAACAAGTATGTAAGTGCTTATTAGAGAATAAGTTCACTGAATATGACTCGTTAAAGGAATACCTGATGAAGTTTTACTCGGTTGTCAATAGGAATTCAAAATGTGATAGTAGTACAAGTGATCATTGGACTTGAGATTATCATAGTATCTTGTGTATGATAAGTTATACTTTGACATATCCTTTAAGACCTTTAAGGTATATCAAAGAGTATGTTTGGGTATAATAAGTTATATATGGAGATATGTGAATGGTCAACAAAGAATCTACCACTTCTAGTAAAATGATAGAATGTTCTATGCGATTCGATAAATGACAACTCAGTAGTCATTGGTCAAAACAAAATAAAAATTAGAAAGAAGTTTCTAATTTACATTAAATAGAGTTGTGCATTTGAAAATTGAAATGAATATGATCAAATAAAAATAAGTCTTGATAGTAAATCCATGTTTTACATTTGATTGGGATATTGTATGGTAGAATGATTGAATTGTACGATAACTATTCACTGAAATATTTTTTTATGATTAAATATTGAAATCTATATCATCTGAAAAGCCGTTAATCATTAAGGGAGCTTACCCTTATCGTGGAATAAATATTATTTATTTAAATGAATTAAATATTTTAATTTATTTATTTAAATATGATTAGAATTATTCTAATTGATTTATTCTATAACTGATTTAATATGAAAAACCTAAAGGGTCACACTGCAAAAGAAAAAATATTTATTAAAGAAGTAAATGGCATAATCGTAATAATAACTTAAATATATTTAATTTATATTATGGTGATAGATTAAATTAAATAGCTTAATATTTATTTAGTATTTTAGAAATACTAATTATAAATTAATAAGAGGATTATTATTATTATTATTATTATTATTATTATTATTATTATTATTATTATTATTATTATTATTATTATTATTTATGTCACAACTCAGATCAAATCCCGAGTCCGAATCAAATTATAACAGAATAAGGCCTAATGCGCTGTCTAAATAATATCTTCTTAGGTTATCTTAGTCCACCACAAATTTACTCAAAAGGTCATGACTGAAGGTATTAATGATAGTAACTTGGGTCCTTATATACACATCTAAATATTCCACATTAATCGATGTGGAACTGGGGTGTTACAACCTCTCTAACTTAAATATCTGTCGTCCTCGTCAGGCTAAACACAAAGTCACACAAGGTCTATAAACTTTTTCTCTCTAGCCATTGTGGGATAATATCAACGGCTTACTAGACACGCGACTTACAAGACCCGTCTTCATGTCCCCACATCTGGCAACCTGATCGGACGACCTGACCTGAACTTTCGAGAGTCAGCTCTAATACCATATGTAACAACCTGGGTCAAATCCTGAGTCCGAATCAAATCATAGCAGAATAAGACCCAATGCGCTGTCTCAATAATCTCTTCTTGGGTCATCCAAAAGGTTATAGATGAAGGTATTAATGATAGCAACTTGGATCCTTATATACACATCCAAATATTCCACATTAACCGATGTTGAACTGAGGTGCTACAATTTAGTTTCTAAATAGTTTACGAATTAATTAATAACTGTACTATCATATTAGTTCCTAATTAGATTAAGAGTTTAATTTAAAACCCTATTATTAAAGGTGTTAGGAAGGTCGACTATATTTATAAATAAGAGGAGTCTTACTATGGATTGGGATTACATACACTTTCATAAGTTTTTGGGAGAATACTCACAAGTTCTCTAGATCTAAGAAATTATAAGAGAGGAAAAATTAGGATTTGCCATCACCCATTTCTTGAATCCTTATTCTTCCTTGGTGGATCACCTCTAAAGGCCAAACACTTGGGTGGCTAATATTGATCAAACGAATCTAATCGGTGGAATTCAAGAAAAACACGAAGAAATTGGAGTTGAATACGTATCTATGGAAAGCTAGTGTTTACAAGAGTATAATTCTCTATCTCCTTCTTATTAAATAATAATTATGCATAAAGGTCGATCCTGATTATGGTTTGTAAAATTTAAATTCTGATTTTACCATGCTTTTGTTGCTATTGTGTAATTTGATTGCATGTTCATGAATATTACAAACCAACAGTGGCATCAAGAGCCAAACTTTATATAAATTATTAATTTTTTTGATTCTATATATGTATGAGTATGTGTTTGGAACAATTTAATTGGGCATACATGTATAAAATTATGGATTTTGAAAATAATTATCAAAAATTGTGTTTTGGATGCAAAAGATCAAAAATCATATTTTTTGAGAAAAATCGTGAACTGGGCAGTAGCGTATGATGTAGCTGCGTTACTTAGTCACGCAACTACGTGGCATCTCGGACGCAGCTGTGTTAATCGGTCACGCAGCTGAGTAGGATTTTGACGCAATTGCGTCGAGACCTGACGAAGCTACGTGGCGTGGTACTATTTGGTTTGAATTTTATCTTTTTGTTTAGTTTTTCAAAAATTAAAATAAAGAGTTATTTTACATGATTTTATAATTAAAATAAAGAGTTATTTTAAATATGAAATTGGATTTCATGCAACTTAAATTGCTCATTAAATGATATCAATGCATATATGGAATGATTTTAATTTTATAAGATGAATATTATTTATTGATAAATATGTTAATATATATGATAATAAATATGATTGATTATGGACTATTAACCAATATAATTGAATTTCTTTTAATTGGATGCATGAATGAATGTGTTTTATAAATGGGGTTTGCATACCTCACTTTTTAAATTTTTGCTAATGTAAATTCTATCTCTCTCCTATATACTTCCCATTGATTGTTGATCAAGATTTCTATTTTTATAAAAATAATTTGTAATAGATTAGTTAGAATTATTTTGAAAAATTGGAACAAATAAGCAAGGAATGCTTGAAGACCCGTTTGTAATGAAGCTCGGGATTAAATGTAATAGTTATATTTAATTCTGTTTTTGCATCCTAAGTTTGACTTTTTTGGTTTACTTAGTGGCTCTAGTGAACCAAAGTAGAATAAAAGTCCATAATCATTCCAAGTAGAATATAATATTATATATGTGCATGCTAATTATATGTATATATTATATATTATCAAATATGCTTCACATGTTAAATAAAATGACACGTATTTTACATATATGTGTGCATGCGCGGTAAACAAGATGAGACAATTAATAACAAACCCTTCAAAAAAGTTTATATTAAGTTGTAACGTTTAATGATATTTGGAATATTGAACGTCGCCTTTTAGCATGGTAAAACAATAGAGTATCAAGTAATCAATACACGTTTTTTATGTCACACAAGACTTATATTAATTATTCGAGATGTTATTTTATTACATAGTTGATGTTTATAAAAGAATTGAACATTACTGTTTTGTCGTGTCACACAAGAACAGTATTTCTCTTTACTTATATGAAAATGTTAGGTCGGACTTAACTTGGATAATTTTAATTTGGATGTGTCACACATGATCATAATAATTCAAGAGGCAAAATGCGATGAGATACATGTTGATATAATTAACAAAGAGTTGTCTACCTATTTATTTATATATAGTTTGTTGTGTTACACAAGACTATATACATTTGAAATAGGATCTTTAATTTCACTAGTAAATCTTTAATTAGACTTGCCAAACTATATCAGGATGGTAGTATAGTTTGATGAAAAGGAATACCAATTTAAATAAAGACCTAATTTATTTTGATAATTAATTAAATGAATGTATGCTAAAATATTATCTATTTTCACATGCATAATTTTACAAATGTCAAACTCACTATTGTAATATCCCAGATATTTTCAAGATTTTAAATAATATCTTAATTGATTTTATTAAAGGTTAAGGTTTAAAACCTAGAATTTGAGAAGTAAGATGTGTAGAAAATGGATGAACATTTTTTTTAACATAATTTATTTATTAAAAATTAAATGTGGGAATATTTTGATGATGCATGTAGAGAATTTATTAAGAAAATAAATTCAATTGAGAAGTGAAAGTAATTATATTAATACGTATATACCTAAAGTGTGCTTGTTAGCCAAAAAAGAGGATGAGTATAAATTAATTAGTTTAAATATGGTGTAAGAAGGAAAGTCATGAAATATAATTAACTAGGTTAATTATATTAGTTAAGAGTTAAGGTTATAGAAAAATTAGAATGGTTGTCTAAAATGACAATATTATGAAGTTAATTAATTAAGTACTTAACTTAATTATTAAGTTGTTGTATAGAGTCCATTAATGGATTTGAAATAAGCCCAATATGAGAATATTTGCTTGAAGGTGGGTAATTAAATAATAAGCCCAAATGTTATGTTGATTATAGTCCAAGAGGTAATTAATATAAGTCCAATTAAATAATATTGGAAAGTATGTTATATAATGGTGTGGAAGTCCAATTAAATTAATTATCAAGCCCAAGTTATATATGATATGTGAGTTGTGTTGGGTAACCCAAGTAATTAAATAAGAGAGCCCAACACAAAGTAATCCATGTAGCCCAAACACATTAAAGTCAAATAATGGTCAATGGTTGGGAGAAGCATTTCAAGTATTGACTGAGTGTAGAGAATTAACTAGTGTATGGTTAATTGAATAACCCTAGTTGGTAGACAAGAGAGAGCATTAACCAATCATTGGTTAATTGCTAGAGGAAGAAAGATAGTGATGAAAATTAACTATGGATGAGTTAATTATGTAACCCAATGTGGTAGAATTAATTATAGCAAATCTAATTGGATTATATTATAAGTCCAATTGAGTTATTAAACTAGGTCAAATTAATTAACCTAGTAGTTCATATAATTTAATTTGAACATTGATTTATGTAATAATTAACCAAGTCTAATGCTTGCTTTAATTAAATGTAACATAAGGTATTTAATATTAGGCCAATGTAGTAAATAACTTGAGCCCAAACAAATTTTATTGGAGGAGCCCAATATAATAAATCCTAGAGTTCAATGTGGAGCCCAAATGGTAGTTAAAGTGGTGGTCAATATATATACATTGGTGTATATATATATGGATACTTATATAATCACTACAAGAAAAACAGCTATTAGCGACCGCCCTTTAGCGACCGCCTTCGGTCGCTAGTCTCAACATAGCGACCGAAATGGGTCGCTAAATGAGGTCGCATAAAATCTGGTCGCTAGAGGGACAATTAGCGACCGATAATCGCGACCGGATAAACAGCGACCGACATTAGCGACCGATGGGGTCGCTAGAGCCTAGTCAGCATTGTACTGACGTGGCACCACGTCATGCGACCGATTTTTAGCGACCGCAAAGAATAATAGCGACCGCAACATTTCTACGACCGTAATCAGCGATCGATTTTTTAGCGACGAAAATAACTTTAGCGACCGAATTCGGTCGCAGATGATAATAAATAAATAAATCTTTTTTTCTGATTTTCTGATTTCCCCAATTTTTATAACCTGTATTAAAATCCCAACACACAGCACAATAAGATTTTATCTAGATCTCCAAGCAAATACTAAATTCATTCCAAATAATGACATAAAATCAACATCCATTAATCTAAATACATATATATACAATAAATCCCAAAATTACAATAATAGTTTCGATCGTGCATGTGATATAACATAAAATAAGCATAAAAGGGAATGCATCATCGAGATATAAGGCTGCTACGTACGTTCCTGGAAAAAAAAAACAAAACAAAACATGTTTGAAACATCTCTATATATATATAGTACTTTTGAGTGATTAATTTAATTGTAGCAATTGATAAGATTACCTCGTCATGCGAAGCCTCCTCCCGGTCTGTCTAGCTTGCTGCTGTCGCCACTGCATTAGATAAGGACTCGGGACTCAGCGCCTTAAGATGATCTTGCAGTTCACGCAGGAGGGCAGGATCTCTACATATGGCTCGAACACACTCCGCAGCATTATGTGTCGTCGGATTGTATGATGTTTGCGTAAAGTGGCTACCCGAGCTGCCAGAAGGACTAATAATCGGCCGTCTTCGCTGTCCTTGGCCCTTGACAAAATTCTTCTTTACAATTGATGCCCTTTCCCACAATTCTTGATCAATTGACGGACGAGGACTGCCAGGGGGATACCGCTCGTCCATTAATTGACTATAAGTGTCCTGTAATAAAGTTATACATTGATTAGTTACAAGTAAATAATCAACATTAATAATAACATCAAAGAATTATAAACATATAACGTAGATAAAAACATACCCGTATCCGCAAAGCATCAGGCAGACCATCACGGGTCGCCACATACACATCCAACCAATTTACAGTTTGGCTTTTGGATCCACAAGACTACAAATATGACAAGTGTATAAATATATGTTTATATAATGCAAATGCATACTAATAAAATAAATATATGACTGTAAACATAAATAAACTACTATATAAAAAACTTCGTACCTTTTGAGCGAAATGTTCCGCCTGCGATATACTACCGCCTTTATATGTACCCTTTGGCTTTTCCCCTTCAAGTACACCAGCGGATCTGTTCCTGGCAGCAGTCCTACATTTCCTTGCCCATTCCTCACTCCGCCACTGCTGGCACATCTCAGCCCAGATATCGTGTGAGCACCACCACGGGGCATACTCATGCATATACTCCTCAGCATGGTCAGGATGGTCTATGCCAGCATTGTGGAGTGCCTTTTCCCGCTCCTTCTTTATATTGTCTTTTGTTCAAATAACACACTTTTGCCAGAACAGTGTCTGTATAACACTATTCTGTGCCTCGTCCCATTTGTATCTTTTCTGAAATTAAAATACAATAATAACATTAAAATAGTTCTATTATAATCTGATAATAGTAAATATTAGGTGAATAGAATATCTGTAACGCCAGAAAAAAATACCTGAAACTCCTGCCAACATGCCTCCTTGTGGGCAAGCGGTGTGTTGGCCCACGTAACAGCTGGGGTAGGCCAGTTTTGCAGGCACAGTTGTGCAATACATTTAACAACCCTAATATCTGCAAAATCGCTGAAATATACAATAATTTATATTAATATATATACAACAATAATACTTTTTTATTATACTACTATATGGTTAATTAATAACTTACGTGCTGTCTGGATCAGGGCGAATCTGCAATGGAATGCGGTCATCTAGATTATCTGGGGCCTTGGGGATCTGATTTGGACCCCGACCCAAACCGCGTTTTCTAGGCGGTGCTGAAGATGACATCTATTTAAAAAAATGACATATTAAATGTAAATGATTATAACACGTGTGCAATGGTTTATGACATGTGTGCAATGACAATATATAAAACATGGCTGCAATTATTAATTACAAGTGTATATAAAACATGTATATTAAACATACATTTTAATGAAACTCGCTGTCAGATTCAGAATTATTTTCACGAATGTGTGGAGAATCATAACCATCGCATGTTTCAGATTCAGTGTCGGTGTCACTTAAAAACTCTTCCTCTTCAGTATTACTGTCATCTAACTGCTGTACTAAATCAGGATCCAATTCATCATCATCACCTCCACCCTCTAAATTGTTGAGTTGATTGTTGTCATCGACATTTATTATAGGAGGGTTATGTAACGTCTCATCTTGGTAGACTTCTCCGTCTACGGATTGGACACGATTGCGTGCGGGAGTATGAATGACAACTTGCCAATCTGTAGGCGGTCTATCCCTTTTTCGAATAGGAGTAGGAGTGTAATATACTTGTTGTGTTTGAGTTGGAAACACAAATGGTGCATTCATATACGTCCTTTTGTTGAGGTCAATGTCGACAATTCCATGTCGATCGACACGTATGCCTTTTTCTGAATCAAACCAACGACACTTAAACAGATTAATCTAGCCTCCGTAGGTACCCTTGTACGACAACTCAATAACGTCCTCCAACTCCCCATAAAAGGCACGACCAACCTCATTGTAACAATCTCCTTGAACAAACACTCCAGTATTGGTTGTTTTTTTACCGATGACATATGACTTCGTATGAAAGTCATAGCCATTTACTTTATAACCATTGTGAGTGACTTGGTCCCTGTCTGGGCCCATGGCTAAGACTTGTACATTTGAATTAATTGTACCATCATTAAGAGCCTACAATTGTTAAATATATTGTTATAAGTGTTTCATAAATTAAATAAAATGAATTCGTACTAATTAAGTCATATTTAATTAAGTTAAATAACTTACTTTGTCCTTCAACCACTTTGCAAAATTTTGATCACGACTCAGTTCAACATCTTTATCAGTGATGTCGTGCTGATTTGTTATTAACTCAGCATCGTATGTTCTACATGTACATTATACATATTATTAACTCGGCATCAAATGTTAAATAATGAAATTACAGTATATGAGATTTAAGTTAAATATGAGTTTTACATGCATACCTCACAAAGTTGGCAATCTCCTCGCAATTGAGAAGAATGTAAGTATGTGCCGCATGTAATTTTGCCTCAGATAGGAATATGCATTTTCCTTTACCATAAGCGCGCCCAGGTAGACCAAATACAGAAAGTCGACCATTAAGTTCAACGTTGCCCCCATCATCATGTCTTGGAACTCGATTGGCCTTTGTCAAGACCTCGTCGGGAAAATAGTCTGAAACAAATGTAGATATCTCATCAAAACTGTACGCCTCACATATCGACCCCTCGATGTAAGCTCTGTTTTTTACCTTCCTCTTAAGGTTTCCCATCACCCTCTCGAAAGTATACATCCATCTATATTGAACTGGACCACCACAACGAGCTTCATAAGGTAGATGAATTTGCAAATGCTCCATGGAGTCAAAAAAGCCAGGTGGAAATATTTTTTCAAGTTTACATGTGATCTCAATGATGTTCTTCTCAAGTACGTCCATGTCATTTGCATTTAACGTTTTTGAGCATATGTCTTTGAAAAAATGACTAAGCTCAGTCAAAGCATCTCAAACTGTTTTATCAAGCAAGTCCCGAAATGCTATAGGCATGAGTCTCTCCATGAACACGTGGCAGCCATGACTCTTCATCCCTTGTATTTTTCCACCTGTAACACACCTTGCAATGTTTGACGCATATCCATCTGGTAGTTTCAGAGACTTAATCCATGCACATACATCTTCTACCTGCTTTTTGGATAAGGTATACTTTGCATGAGGTTTGACTATCTTTCCATTAGGTGATTGATAAAGCTCTAAACCAGGACGCTTACAAATATCTTTCATATCCAACCGTGCCTTATCATTATCTTTCGTCTTGCCCTTTACACCCATCACGGTGTTAAATATATTGTCGAACACATTCTTCTCAATATGCATGACGTCTAGATTATGACGAATCAAGTTTGTAGACCAATAAGGTAATTCCCAAAATATGCTTCTCCGAACCCAATTGTGAGACTCACCAAACCCATTGATTATTTCTGAGCTAGCACTCTTACCAAATGGGATTATTGGCAATCTCATCACACGGTCATGTACCTCTGTCCCAGACAATCGTGCTACAGGCATATCATTCTCTACCTTTCCTTTTCTGAAATTGTCTCTATTTCTTCGGAAAGGGTGATCTATTGGCAAAAAACGACGATGACAGTCAAACCAGCAGGGTTTTCGACCATGTGGTAGAGTGAAAGACTTTGTATGCTCCATACAATATGGACAAGACATCTTCCCATGTGTACTCCATCCAGATAACATGCCATAAGCAGGAAAATCACTGATAGTCCACATAAGCGCTGCACAAAGATTGAAATTTATTTTCGTCGAAACATCCCAAGTTTGTACTCCATCCGCCCACAATATCTTCAACTCGTCTATCAGAGGTCTCAAGTAAACATCTAGATTCTTTTCAGGACTCTTGGGACCAGGAATCATGAGTGAAAGAAACAAGTATGGTTGTTTCATACACATCCAAGGAGGCAAGTTGTAAGGAGTCACAATCACAGGCCAGCAGGAGTAAGGAACAGCTGAGTGACCGAAAGGGTTGAAACCATCTGTTGATAATCCAAGTCTCACATTCCTTGGTTCTAATGCAAACCCAGGATGTGCTAAGTTGAAATCTCTCCAAGCCTTCCCATCTGCTGGATGGTTAAGTTCTTCATCTTTAGCTGGAGATCTTGCGTGCTAAGTCATATGTTCAGCTGTTCTTGAAGACTTGTACAATCTTTGTAGCCGATGTGTAATTGGAAAATACCGTAAAATCTTAAAAGGTATATTTTTCTTTTTCGGAGTCTCACCCTCTTTGTTAGGCTTAAACCGATCATGACTGCACAACGTGCACTTTGTCTTCTGTTCGTTTTCCTTATAAAACAACATGCAATCGTTCGGACATGCATCGATCTTTTGGTATCCAAGACCTAACTTCTTCACCATTTTCTTACAAAAGTAATAGCTATCGGGCAATTTTTCACCGTCAGGTAACATACTCTTAATGGCCTTTAAGAGCGACTCAAAACACTCGTGGCTCATGTTGTGATCAGTCTTGATGTTAAGTAACGTCGCAACTGCAGACAACGTAGTTTGCTTGGTGCATCCAGGCCACAATGGTTCGCTACCCTCCTCTAATAAAGTAAAGAACGCTTTGGCATCAGAATTCATAACTTGCTCTCTATCTTGTTCCCAATCAAAATCCGGCCCTGCAATATCATGAACCATGTCATTCATACGGTAGGTACTGCTGCCTGGATTTTGTCCATGTGTGATGACACTCCCTCTTTTCTGTCCATGTGCCCACCAACATTCTTCGTAATTTTTCATGAACCCTTTAACAAGTAAATGATATGCGACCAAATCTCTGTCTGCATAATTAACATTTTTACACTTCAAACAAGGGCATCTTATCTTGTTTTGAGCATTGACACATTCTTTGTGACTATATGCATAATTCAGAAACACTTCGCAACCAGTTCTAAATTCAGTTGTAGCACCTATCTGACCACTTGACTTTCTTCGCCTCATACAGCTACGGTCTGAATAGAAATCCATTATAGTATGGGGTACCTATTTTGACAAGATTTACTGTATTAATTAAATTGTGTTGTTGTCTTTAGGTATGTGCTATATGCATAAATCCTACATATCTTCAAGGGTCAGGCTTCTATCCCATTCCTAGATGCGTCTTCTTACTAGTGTCAACACCTTGAGCACGTTTCTGCTGTTTCAAGAAAATTTCGACAGCACCTCGCCATGGTCTCCAAGTACACGAAATAGACCAAGACAACTTAGTCTAAGTATGCACTCAGAGAACATGTCGAGATACTAGTCGAAAAATCCTCAAAACAAAAAAAAACGGACTCAAGTCATTGACACCGGCCTAAGTGAGAGATGGAACATCTAGGAATAGTCCCAGACTGGGGACTATTCGACATTCACTCTTAATGAGTGAATGTTGAACGGGTTTCTAAGCTCCTAATGTTACATGCACTAGTATTCAGTTTATTTTAGATGGGGTAAACTAAGCAAATGCTACTTAGTTTATTTATTTATTTATTTTTATTTATTATTATTATTAGTATTAGTATTAGTGTTATTATTTTTATTATTATTAGTAGTATTCAGTTTATTTTAGATGGGGTAAACTAAGCAAATCTACTTAGTTTATTTATTTATTTATTTATTTTTATTTATTATTATTATTATTATTATTATTATTATTATTATTATTATTATTATTATTATTATTATTATTATTATTATTTTTATTATTAGTAGTAGTATTCAGTTTATTTCCGAATTTGATGCCCAGGACTATTATTATTGAGTAAGCTTATCATCTTACACATATTTTATAAGAATAAATGCATTACCCAACCTAAGGTTTGTTAGACTACTCTTTCATCCCAAAACCAATAAAAATGAACATTTATGCCAAGAGCTTCTCATAGGTGTCTATCCAACCAATTCTCAAGAAGTCAACATGATATGCAAACGGTCTAACCTAAGTAAAAATATGAAAACAGTTTAATGAATATGAGAACCGCCAAGGTAGAGATGATGCCCACTTTTAAAAAATGCAAACACACAGATAAAGAAAAACCAATAACAATTATAGAGTAATTCAAAATACATAGTAATACAGCATTTAGTGTACTAAATACAGCATACACAGTAATACATCGTACATTGTTTTCTTCTAGCTACCGGCGAAATATCAAAGATTCAAGTAATCACAATATTCATTTCCTAAATTTTCTCAGCATGAAACGTAAAACTAAGAAAACTGACTGATACTAAATCAATCCAAACAAACCCATCGCTGAAATTGGTAAACAAACAAAATTCAAGTATTAAGCTGCCAAACAAACATATATCCAAACATATATCCAAAACCCAGATCAGCAATCCACATTTCCCATAAACACAACCACAACTCAAATCAAAATACCACAAATCTATCAAGTATAGTCATTTACATACTATACTTATTCAACCCAAAAAATAAAAAACATGAATTCATATTATCCATATCAGATTAACGAAAAATTAGAAGATTTCTTACGGCTTGCCTCTCAAATTCGAAGAATTCAGTCTGCCTCTTGCCGTTTCTCCTTCCAGTTCCAGCAGCAAAAAGAAACCAGTATGCACTGGTTCAGGGGCGACTGCGTTTAGGTAAAGACGTAACAGCGACCGCTTAATAGCGACCGCCATTCGGTCGCTGAATAATAAATAACGTGGCATTTGTTGCGACCGCAATAGCGACCGCAATAGAACCAATAGCGGCCGAATAAATTAGCGACTGCCTTAGCGACCGATTATCGGTCGCTGATTTTGGCGTAACAGCGACCTCTTTATAGCGACCGCACTGCGGTAGCTGAATAATAAATAACGTGGCATTTATTGCGACCGAAATAGCGACCGCAATAGAACCCATAGCGACCGAATACATTAGCTACTGATTTAGCGACCGATTTTCAATCGCTGATTTTGGCGCCAAAACTCCCGCACTTTTTTAGGTGGTGACTTTTCGTGACAGCGACGGAATTAGCGACCCTACGCGGTCGCTAAAAATATTGGCGACGGGTAAAAATATCGGTCGCAGTATTTGGTCGCTATAACCTTTATTAGCGACGGAAATTTTTGGTCGCTGTTATGTACGGTCGCTGATAGGCCCTTTTCTTGTAGTGAATGATATAGGATATAAAAATAAAGCCAAATTGGTGTAATAAAATGCAAAATCCCGAATTTTGGGGGGGGGGGGGCACATGAAAATGTTGAGTGTGGCTTCATTTGGCTTATTTTACACTCCAAAAGTTGCTTACAAGCAACCTTGATAAGAGTCATTCATCCTTGTCAATCACCTTGTCCATCCAAGCTATAGTAAGCATGAGTTTAAGCCTTAAATGCCCAAGTATTGGTTGATTAGTAGCTTAATTGGGAGGATCCTAGAGTTCTATAAATAGGAATCACCAACACATGAGCAATGTTGGTCATTTCTATGCTTGGTGATATTTTTAGAAAGATGAAAGAATTCTAGAGAGAAGGGAGAGCATTGTTGGAGATTTTCACCAAGGAAAATTGCTAGAGGATGATTAAGGTGGAGTCACAAGTCAAGATCATGTCAAGAGGAAGGAAGGCATCCATGTCTAAGAGGTTAAAAAGTGTTCTAAACTTTATTTAGTTCATTTTTGTAATCTATATAAGTTGTAAATGGTTAAAATATAGTTTTAACCAATCAAAAGTTATTTTGATGATCTAGAAGTCTAAATCTATGATATATAGGTAGATTCATGGTTTAATAGGTTTAAATCATGTATTGGTATGAGTGGTATACAAATAAATGGAAGAAAATTCCATATTGTGATTACCGGTAAAACCCTAGGTGGTTCGATCTTTAAATTTCGTGTCAAACGTTTTCAAAAATGTGATTGAACCATGAAATGTTGTAAAACAATAAGTTAGGAAGACAACAACACTTAGTTGGTGTCATTTGGATGTGTAGAGTTTATTTTATTCAAGTTTGAACCATTAAAACCAAGGATTTGGGATTTTAGTTTTCACTTTGTCCTTGTGAGCTATTTTCGGTCTAGTTACGTTCGGAATTTGGATTTGTGATCTAAAGAGAAGTTGTAGAGGGGGAAATTCTGATGAGAATGGACTCAAGAATTACCCCAAAATATTTTAAAATGAAGAAGTTATGGCTGTCGGAGCGTCGAACAGTCAAAAAGTTGATTTTCAGGCAGACTGGCCGAGCGCACCTGCGCTCGGTGTGGGTGCAGCTGCGCCCAAACAATCTGCCAAAGCAGATTTTTATGCTTCGGGTCGGTCCGGTTCGGGTCGGTCCGGGTCAAGTTTTAATTGAAATTTTAAGTTAAAATAAGTGTAAAATGAATGTGTATGGATACTAAACCTATATATGTAGAATTTATTAGTGAATTAATGGTAACTAAATGTTTAAAATAAAGACTAAAGTTAACACAATTAAAAAGTTAATTATTGGTATTATTTGAAGATTATTAAAATATTATTAAATGATCAATAATATTAGTATATGATTAAAAAGTTATTGAATGATGAATAACATTTGTAAATAATTAAAATATCATTACATGGTTAATAATATTAATAAGAGATTATATTATTATTCAATAGTTAATAATATTAATAAGTAATTAAAATATTATTAAATGGTTAATAATATTAATATGTGATTAAAATATTATTAAATGATTAATAATATTAATAAGTGATTAAAATATTATTAAATGGTTAATAATATTAATGAGAGATTAAAATATTATTAAATGGTTAATAATATTAATAAGTGATTAAAATATTATTAAATGGTTAATAATATTAATGAGTGATTAAAATATTATTAAATGGTTAATAATATTAATAAGTGATTAAAATATTATTAAATGGTTAATAATATTAATAAGTGATTAAAATATTATTAAATGATTAATAATATTAATAAGTGAGTAAAATATTATTAAATGGTTAATAATATTAATAAGTGATTAAAATATTATTAAATGGTTAATAATATTAATAAGGAATTAAAATATTATTAAATAATTAATAATATTAATAAGTTGGTTAAGTTTACCGACATGTCCAACTAGGTTTGTTGGGCTAGGATTTTTATCTGGAACTTAAGGGTTCGTTTATCGGACAACTAAAGAGTTAATAATTTGAAGTTAAGGTCTTAAGTTAAGACTAATTAAAAGTCCTGGTAGCTAATGATTATGTCAATTTGTTATATAAATTGTAGGTTGAGCAAATGACGCAAATAGGCGTAAATGGTAGAAGCGACCAGGCAAGTTTTTCAGAACTTGCTCCTATGTGCCTTAACATGCTATGATGTGATATTAAATTGTTAATAGAAAGATATTGATGATAATTGTGATATGCATGAGGTATGATTACATGTAGATTATGTACAAATATAAAGCATGAATTGCTAGATGTTATATGTTATGCATGAGCAGTATGACATAAACTGATATGCATGAAAAGCATGATGTAAGTATAAATTGCAGAGTATATGTGAAGCATGTAATGTGTTATGTGTAACTGTTAAACTTGCTGAGCCGTCGTGCTCACTCTTGCCTAAACCAACATTTTCAGATAGTACAAGTATTTGAAGTCTTGATAAGGATCAAGAAACAGGAATGCATATTACATTCACTGAAGGTCTAGCACGACCATTGTAGATATCAGTCCGAATTGGATAGGTAAAATGATTGTGTAGTATAAAAATTGGTTGGTATGTATTATGAGTCTTAGATATTCAAATTGATTGTAATAGAATGTCGTATCATGTATAATACTAAGACATACTAGGAATGTATAAAGATTTCGATTCTGGAATAGAAAGAGATGTTGCAAAATTGTAAATAAATGATTATTTAGCAATTATAATATTGTTGTAATTCATGAACAATAAGAAAAAGGTTGTACTCGTGTTGAACTGAGTTCGAGGTTCGAGGGACCCAGATTCGGGGTCGTCACAACTATCATTGCATAACATACTTGATGCTAACAAAATGGTCGGGCTGAATTATATGGACTGGTTAAGGAATCTGAGAATAGTTCTCACTGCTAAAAAGATTTTCTATGTCCTAAATTCGCTTGTCCCTGTAATTGTTACAGAAGAAGTCTCTGAGGAAGAGACTATTACTTTTAATAAGTGGCAAGATGATGCAATTGTGGCTCAATGCATTATGCTCACATCTATAAGTAACGAGTTTCAGTGTCAGCATGAAAAGATGGATGCTTCTACTATATTGTTGCACCTTAAAGACCTTTATGGTGTTTAAGGTGAGCAAAGTAGGACTGCTAGATATTAGATATCTAAGGAGCTCTTCCGATCTTAGATGACCGAGGGCACTATCGTTGAGACTCATGTCCTAAAGATGATTAATCTGATTGAACAACTTGGACAGTTAGAGTTTGTAATGGATGGGGAGTTGAGGCAAGATCCAATCTTGCAATTATTCTTGGACTCCTTCCTACAATTTGTTGTGAATTTTCACATGAATAAGTTGAACGTTAGCTTACCTAAGTTACTAAACATGTTGAAAAACTGCGGAGGGTTACTTACCATCCAAGAAGGGCCAAGTCTTGTTGGTGGATGATTATTCTAAGAAGAGGAAGAGGCCCAATAGTTCTTCTAAAAAGAAGAAGGCTAAAGGCAAGATAAAGATAAAGACAATAAAAAAGCTGATCCTAATAGCAAAGGAATATGCTTCCATTGTAATAAGTCAGGTTATTGGAAGAGAAACTACAAAGAGTATCTTGCGGATCTAAAACAGAAGAAGCATGGAGAAACTTTAACTTTAGATCAAGGTTTGTTCATGATTGAAATAAATCTTTCTATAAGTCAAAGTTTTACCTGGGTATTTGATACTGGTTGTGGTTCTCACATATGTAACACTATGCAGGGACTAAACAGAAGTTGAAAGCAAAACAAAAATGAAGTTGTCCTACCTGTGGGGAATAAAGCAAATGTTACTGCATTAGCCGTAAGAACTTATTGTTTAGCACTGCCTACGGGCAAGTCCATCAGTTTAAGTAATTCATATTATATTTTAGTACATATTAGAAACATTATTTCTATTCCTATACTGGATAAAGATGATTTTCATATTATAATTAAGAATAACAATTATTCTATTTGTAATGATAATATTTTGTATGGTACTGGTAAATTGCACAATGGACTTTATTTATTTGACTTACATGAAAATATATTACAAGTTGAATAAACTAAGAAAAAAAATAGATAATATAAATTATACCTTTATGTGGCACTGTAGACTTGGTCATATTAATGAAACAAGATTGAACAAGTTGTATAATGATGGGCTTTTAAAGCTGTCTGATTATGAATCACATCCAATTTATGAATCTTGTCTCATGGGTAAAATAACTAAATCTCTTTTTAGTGGAAAAAGAAATAGAGTTACAGAGTTGTTAGAGTTGGTACACACAGATATATGTGAGCCTATAACAACACAAGCACGAGGAGGGTATTCATATTTTATTACTTTCACCGATGATCATTCAAGATTTGGATATGTGTATTTGATGAAATACAAGTCTGAATCATTTGAAAAGTTCAAAGAATTCAGAAGTGAAGTAGAGAAATAAACTAGCAAGAGTATTAAGATTCTTCGATTGGATCGAAACGGTGAATACTTAAGCAATGAGTTTCTCGATTATCTCAAAGAAAATGGTATCATCTCACAATGGACTCCACTAGGTACACCACAAATGTAATGGTGAATCTGAAAGGAGAAATCGAACGTTGTTGGATATAGTTCGTTCCACGATGAGTTTTACTGATCTTTCAATTTCTTTCTGGGGTTATGCCCTAGAAACGACTGCATACTTACTTAACAAAGTGCCTTATAAATCTGTTCCTAAGACTCCATATGAAATATGGACATGAAGAAAATCTAATCTTACGTATGTTAAGATTTGGGGTTGTCCAGCTTATGTCAAAAGGTTTGAGCATGATAAGCTAGAGACAAGATCTGATAAATGTAAATTTGTATGATACCCTAAAGAAACTGTAGGGTATTACTTCTATCATCCGACTGATCAAAAGGTGTTTGTTGCGAAACATGCTAACTTCTTGGAAAATGAGTTTATCCTTGAAGGGGTCAGTGAGAGTAAAATAGACCTTGAAGAAGTTCAAGAACCACAAAACACAGGTCAAAGTGAGGTACCTAATCAAGTAACGCAACCTAATATACCACAACCTATTCGTAAATTTAGAAGAGTACTGAAGATACCTGAAAGGTTTGAATTCATCATAGATGAAGATGATGAGGTACGTACGTGTCATAAATGATGATGATCTATGGACTTACGAAGAGGTAATGAGTAGAAAAGACTCAGAGAAATGGCTAACAGTCATGAAATTTGAGATGGACTCCATGTATGAAAATCAATCATGGACTTTGGTTACTCCACCTGAGGGCATTAAGCCTATTGGGTGCAAATGAGTCTTTAAGAGAAAGTCTGGAGTAGACAACAAGGTAGAGAGACCTATAAGACCCGATTGGTTGCAAAAGGTTTAAGACAAAGACAAGGTGTTAACTATGACGAAACCTTTTCACTAATAGTGATGCTCAAATCCATTAAGATTTTGCCTGCAATTGCAGCTTATCATGACTACGAAATCTGACAAATGGCTGTGAAAACGGCTTTCTTCAATGAGAAACTAGAAAATGATGTATATATGATATATCCAGAGGGCTTTGTTTCAAAGGTTGGAACAAATCAAGTTTATAAGTTACAACGATCCATTTATGGATTGAAGTAAGCTTCTCGAAGGTGGAACATCCGTTTTGATGAGACAATAAAAGAGTTTGATTTTATCAAAAATGAGGATGAACCATGTGTGTTCAAGAAGGTTAGTGGGAGCTCTGTCACATTCCTAGTATTATGTATTGATGATATATTACTAAGAGGGAATGATGTTCATATGCTTTAGTCGATCAAGATATGATTATCTAAACACTTCTCCATGAAGGACTTGGGAGAAACATCCTGTATTTTGGGGATAAAGATCTATAGAGATAGATCTAAAATGATGTTTGGCTTGTTATAAGAAACGTACATTGATTCGATGCTAAAGAAGTTTAGCATGGAAGATTCCAAGAGAGGGCTCATGCCGATAGGTCATGAAATAAATCTCTTCAAGAAACAGGGCCCAAAGACACCTGAAGAGAGAGACCGTTTGAGTAAGATTCCCTATGCCTCGGCAATAAGATCTGTCATGTACGGGATGATATGTACTAGACCTGATGTTACTCATGCATTCAGTGTAACAAGCAGATATCAGTTTAATCCTGGAGAAGAACATTGTAAGGCAATGAAAAATATCCTAAAGTACTTAAGAAGAACTAAGGATGTATTTCTTGTCTACGGTAGGTCTGATTTGAAACTAGAGGGTTATATAGGCTCAAGTTTTCAAATTGACCAAAATGACAGTAAATCCGTTTTGGGTTATGAGTTTACCTTAAACGGTGGCGCAGTGAGTTAAAAAATTTTCAAGCAATAAATAATTGTTAATTCAGTAATAAAGGCAGAGTACATAGTTGTAAGTGAAGCTGTAAAGGAGGCTGCTTAGATGAAGAAATTCGTAACCGAACTCGGGGTGGTTCCTACATTCGAGGACCAGTTTCTTTATTTTGTGACAACACGAAAGTTGTTGCAAAAGCCAAAGAACCCAAGTCTCATTAGAAATCTAAACACATGTTGCGACAGTTTCATTTGATTAGAGAGATCATTGAAAAATGAGACGTCACTCTGGAACGGGTTGACTCTTAAGACAACATTGCAGATCCATTTACTAAAGCATTAATTCAACAACATTTTAATCATCACTTAAAGAAGATTAATATTAATTAGATACCATGGCAATTGACTTTAGTGCAAGTGGGAGATTGAAAATATTATGCACACAAGCTAATCATATTTAATGTGATATAGTATATACTTTGTAATCTTATTTTTTATTAATAAAAGTTTATTTATACAAAGACATTTTCATTATCCATATTTAATTAATGATATTAATTATGATAAACCCATAGTTTTAAGCAATGCTTTTAGAATCATGATGATGGTCATGCTAATGAGATTTAAATTCAAGATAGCTAAGAACTAAAATTGTTCCTAATCGTGGAATCACTAAAAGGGAATTAGTGAATCCGGATAAATTAGTACATACTATACTTGCTCTTATGAAGAGGATGATTGATCTCATAATCATTTGATTAGAGACACTAAAACAAGTATGTAGGTGTTTGTTAGAGAATAAGTTCATTGAACATAACTCACTAAAGAAATACCTAATGGATTAGTTTTACTCGACTGTCAATAAGAATTCCAAATGTGATAGTAGTACATACAAGTGATCCTTGGACTTGAGATCATCATAGTATCTTGTGTATAATAAGTTATACTTTGACAGATCCTTTAAGACCTTTAAGGTATATCAAAAAGTATACTTGGGTATAATAAGTTGTACTTAGAGATAGGTGAATGGTCAATAAAGAATCTACCGCTTCTAGTAAAAGGAGATAATGTTAAATGCGATTCGATAAATGACAACTCAGTAGTCCTTGGCCAAGGTAAAATGAAAATTAGAAAGAAATTTCTAATTTACATTAAATAGAGTTATGCATTTGAGAATCGAAATGCATATAATCAAATAAAAATAAGACTTGAGATAATAAATCCATATCTTATATTTGACTGGAACATTGTATGGTAGAAGAATTGAATTGTACAATAATTATTCACTAAAATATTCTTTTATGATTAAATGTTGAAATCTATATTATCTGAAAAGTCGTTGATCGCTAAAGGGGCTTACCCTTCTTGTGGAATAAATATTATTTATTTAAATGAATTAAATATTTTAATTTATTTATTTAAATAAGATTAAATTGTTGTAATTGATTTATTCAACAATCGGTTTAATATGAAAAACCTAAAAGGTTACACCGCAAAAGAAAAAAAATTTATTTAAGAAGTAAATGGCATAATCGTAATAATAAATTAAGTATATTTAATTTATACGATGGTGATAGAATAAATTAAATAGCTTAATATTTATTTAGTATTTTAAAAATACTAATTATAAATTAATAAGAGGAGTCTTGTTATTGTTATTGTTATTATTATTATTATTATTATTATTATTATTATTATTATTATTATTATTATTATTATTATTATTATTATTTAGTTCTTAAATGGTTTAGGAATTAATTAATAAGAGTACTCTCATATTAGTTTTTAATTAGATTATGAGTTTAATTAAAAATTCTATTCCTAAAGGTGTTAGGAGGGTTGCCTATATTTATAAATAAGATGAGTCTTATTATGAATTGGGGTTACATGCACTTTCATAAGTTTTTGGGAGAGTACTCACAAGTTCTCTAGATCTAAGAAATTAGAAGAAAGAGAAAACTAGGATTTACCAACACTCACTTCTTGAATTCTTATTCTTCCTTAGCGGATCACCTCTAGAGGCCAAACACTTGAGTGACTAATGTTGATCAAATGAATCTAATCGGTGTAATTCAAGGAGAACACGAAGGAATTGGAGTTGAATACGTACCTGTAAAAAACTAGTGTCTATAAGGGTATTATTCTCTATCTCCTTCTTGTTAATTAATAATTATGCATAAAAGTCAATCTTGGTTATGGTTTGTAAAATTTAGATTCTGATTTTACCATGATTTCACTGCTATTGTGTAATTTAATTACATGTTCATGGATATTACAAACCAGCAGTTTCAGACGAAGACTATTTATCAAGGTTGGTAACACTTCATGAAGTTGCCTTAGTTATAACTGCACAGGACATGGGGGGCAGGAAGTTGGAGATATGTAACGAGTCACCACTGTATGGTTTTGGCAACAACCCCGTTCCCATTACAGGAACAATACAGTTGTCGGTAATCTTCGGTACAGCCCTGAAATAGGCATATATCATGATTAAGTTCTACGTAGTCTAGGTGAAAAGTAACTATAATGCCATCTTAGGGAATCACCCTATTAGCACTCAGAGCAGTCACCTCCATTCCTCACTTGAAAATGAAGTTTCTCACAAAAAATGGCATCGGAGAAGTGATCGGAGACCAAGCTAGACCTCTCTAAAAGATGTTATCTTCAAACTATTCAGGCGACTTCCATAGGGGTTAGTAAATAAAAGGCACCCATGGAGATTGAGCTAGAATCCTTCACGGAATGAGGCACAAAGCCGATAGCAACACCTGTCGAAGAAACTAAGGAAATATAACTGTTCACTGGAAACAACGAGAAAACTATACAGATTGGACTAATCCTCCAAGTAGACTTCAGAGCTTAGTTGATAAACTTTTTAAAGGAGTATTCAGATATCTTTGCCTGAACTCTAGCAAATATGCCTGGGATAAATAGAAGTATAGCCGTTCATAAGCTTAGCGTGAATATCTCGCCAATGTAGTTTTAGTTAAGAAACACAATGGGAAGTGGAGGATATGCGTTAATTATACTGATCTCAACAAAGTATGTCTAAAAGATTACTATTCTCTGCCTAGCATCGATCAACTCATTGATTCTACATCTGGGCACACAATGCTCAGTTTTCTTAATGCCTTGTAGGGATATAAACAAATAGCCATGCATGCCGAAGACATCCCGAAGATGACTTTCATAACATACTGAGCTATATATGCTTACAAAATCACGTCGTTCGGCCTTATCAATGTCGGTGCCACATATCAACGTATGATGAATAAAGTATCCATCGATCAGATTAGAAAAAATATGGAGGTCTATGTTGACGATATGCTAGTAAAAAATATGGAAACCGAAGATCATTTATCTGACCTCGAATAATGTTTTCAGTACATACGTTATTACAACATAACACTTAACCCCCATTAAATGCACATTTGACCACGGGTTAGGTCCACGAGTTAGGCAAATTTCTGAGGTATATGGTTAGCCGAATAGGGATAGAAGCAAATTCCGAAAAGATATCAACTATACTTGACATACACTTTTGGCCTTGGTTATATGCGGGGTGATTTTGAAAAAACCCTGACTTTTGCAGATGGGAATTTTAAATTTTTTGATTTAAAGGTGGCTCAATTAGACAGAGTTGTCAATTGATATAAATTTAAATAGATATACCAACTTATCCGAATTTTTAGTTTTAATAAGATAACCCACATGTAACTCTGTAAAATTGGCATTCCTTTAAATCAAAAATTTCAAAAACTCTGTCGGGATATGTCGATTTTTTTCTAAAATCACCCCACATATAACCGCATAACAATAATTTTTCGTTTAAAAGAAAAGAATCTCTAGCATCGACAAATGGGGATTCCGCTTGGAATTTTTTAAGAAAGCTTAGGCTGCATCATTTTTTAGTATTTTCCCGTTATGTTTAAGTTTGTTGTCTTGTTTTGGATGCTTTATTTTATTATCTTATCTTGTGTGCTTTGCTTTAAAGCTATATAAATAGCCCGACGTAGATCATTGGACAAGAAGTTAATTTTGTTTACATGCATTTCTTTTTTTGCTAATTAGTTTACGTGCATTTCTCCTTGTGAGACATTCATGTTCAAATTAATTATGTCAAAGTCTTCTTCACCTACAAAAGATTGAATCAGATTAAAACATTGTCAGAATAAGCAAAGTCAAGGTGGAGTATTGTATAACAACATTATTTAAAAAAAAAAAAGGACAAATCAATTCCCCATAATGATTCGTTAAAGAGATGAACCTCGCAATATGTTGCCAGTGAACCTACGAAATGCCTGAAGTACTTGGTACACTGTACTATATGATATATTAATAAAGAAAACTATTTATTTCTCTTTTGGAGAAAATGTCAGTTAGTCCTCTGATGAAAAAATTACACAAGCAAACTACTGAAACCAGACAGATAACTTTCCCGAGTGATTCTTTTGCTTCAATTTCTTTTTGCTTATGGAACACGTTGATTATCGAACTTTTTCTGTTATTTAAACTAGAGTATAGCTTATCATAATATAAAATAAATATAATTCCATAGCATTCGTGAACTATTAACCTAAGTTTGATTGCATCACTTGAGAAAAGAACCTTTTACTTGAATGAATAACTAATCCTTTCAGAAGAAATTTTTTTTTCCAGATGATTTGATGCAATCAAAATTGAAAATAAATTGGTGTGGTATTTGTTATTATCCTAAATAGAAGAAGAAAACTAATTATTTTAATTTTGAAGATTGATTATTGAGTTATTTTAATTAATGACTTAATGATAGAGAACAGAGAGAGTGAAATAAAAGGAGGGAGATGAGAGGGAGATAAACACTTACAGAGACTAGTGATCATTTTGTACGAAGAAGAAGAATAATTAGGGTTAGTTGCATATCGTACCCCCAAGTATATACCGTTTTACACTTTGTATCCCGAAGTTTAAATACTCTTATCCCGCTATCCAAAGTACCGTTAAATAATCATTACAGACCCTTTTCAGACCTCCAGCCAATGAAATTGTGACATGTGGCCATTTTCGGCCAAGAAAATTATGTAAAGGGTTTGTAATAGTTACTTAACTGTACTTTGGGTAACGGGATAAGAGCGTTCAAATCTCGAGGTACGAAGGGGCAAAACGGTGTATACTTCAGGGTTTGATATGCAATTAGCTCTTTTAATTAACATTATTATATTTGTGGCTTAATTGAAGGAGAGAGAGACTCCCAACACATAAGGGACAAATATGAAAATTGAGACCTATATTAATTATTCTCTCTGTTCCATTATATAAGTCGTTTAAGACATATTGACACATATTAAGAAGTCTCATTAATACTAATGTTAGGTAATTAATGTTAATTTAAAATTTCATTACTACCCATACACTAATTAATTACTCATCATTATCTTCTTTCTCAATTACTACTCCATCTTTACGGGTAAAACATGAAATGATTAGATTTTTTTATATGTAAAACGTCTTATATTATGAAAAAAATTAAAATTTCTAAAACGATCTAGATAATAAAAAGGAGGGAGTAGAAAGTAATGATAGTTTTAATGTGTGTTCTTATATAATAACGATTAATGAATTACATTGAAGGGAGTATCTATAATTAATTAGTGGTGTTCAAAAAAATCGATCAAACTGATTTTTTTGTATATACTGAACTGGATGATTCGGTACAAATAGTGACCGGTTCAGTACCGGTCTGGAGTTTTGATGGTCCGGTATATCCTTGACCATACCAGTTATCCTATTTTTTTTAATTATTATTATTATTAATAATAATAATTAATAATAATAAATAAAATAATAATAATAATAATAATTTTCAATAAATAACCGGTATCGGTACCAAGTTTTAAATAAATTCGATACCGATTCGATATCGGTTCGGACCGATCCGATTCGATTTTAACCGAATGAACACTCCTATCTATAATAAATGTATTTCAAAAATTATATAGCTCCAATATTCCGCCTAGGCATGCATCCTGCCAAATCTATGCAGCAGAGGACCAATTTTGGAACAAAATTTAATGTTCTGTTAAACTCAATTTCCAACGATGGTACTTGGTTAATTTCTTTTCGGCCTCTTCTTGAAGTGCATTAGTAACTGATAACAGTACAATATCACGTATGCATACATAGGTAAGGTTATTAACAAAATTTAATTTGTTTACATTTCTTTTTCTTTCAAACTATAAGTAGTCGAGAAATTCTAAATATGAAGTGTAAACTCATTGGGAGCCAAAGTTACATCGATTAGTGCTCAATCAAATTGGTGGTAGGGTCCCTTCATCTCATTTGCATATGATATACATTAAAGTTGGATCCCGATCGAATCCAAGCAGTTTGTTGGACAACCCTGCATTTATATAGCTACACAAAACTGTAATTATATGATTAGAAAAAAAAACTGTAATTATATAATTACTTATATAACAAAGAGTACCCAAATGCACCTGTCAAATTGATCGCCAAAACCAAGTGCACGCCTGGAATCCAAATCCATTAAATTTCTCCATTTTTAAATTTATGCCAGCTACTTCATGAGTTTGCAGCAATATCCGTTCTGATCTTCTATAAAATATGCTCGCGTGTGCTATAGGCTTTCCTCTTTAATTCAACCTTTTATTTGATACTTTCCTTGGAACTTTAAACTCTTTTCCCACACCAAAAAAAATAAAAGAAAATGGTATCCAACAGCAGAGCTGATGTTCAGGCTGAATCTGAACCCAACTATGACCGGAAAAGTGAACTAAAAGCCTTCGATGACACCAAAGCCGGAGTTAAAGGACTCGTCGATGCCGGAATCACCAAGGTCCCTCGTATATTCATTCAACCACAATCTAATAACTCCGATTTAACACCCAATTCTAGTAACGAAAATTTCACTTTTCCAGTTATAGATCTTAATGGCCTCGACAATGATCCGATCCACCATAAGGAGACTGTTAACAATATCCGAGATGCATCTGAGAAATGGGGCTTCTTTTTGGTGGTCAATCATGGCATCCCACTTAATGTTTTGGAGGAGACCATGGAAGGGGTACGTCGTTTTTTTGAACAAGATGTAGAGGTGAAGAAAAGGTGGTATACACGCGAAAGCATTGGCGTGAAAAGGGTTGTGCATAACAGCAACTTTGATCTCTATAGTGCACCAACAGCAAACTGGAGGGATTCATTGTATTGCACTATGGCTCCTCAACATCCAAATCCTGAGGAGTTGCCTGAAATATGCAGGTATTATTTGCATTATCTGTACGGATAAAGATCTCCTCCGTTACATTTTCTACCTATTTCCCTAGATGTCATGTGGTAACAAAAATTTTACACGGCATAATAACAATCGCGGCCAGTGTATCGCTGCCACTATAGCTAAAAACTATCTGGGTAGTACGTGTATTGGGGGAAATTTAATAAAAACTATAATGAAAAGTGTCTTAATCCTGTATATCCAAAAGGGAGGTATATTTCATATTCCTGCAGTCTAACAATAAGAATCTTATTTGACATGTTTGTATTGCCTAGCTAGGATAAAAACTTGAGAAAACTTTTCTCCATAACTAGTTTAATCTTCAAATGTAGTTATTAAAGAAAAATTATAACCTAAGACGACTTTAATTTTCCCGCAGAGATAATTTAACGGAGTTCTCGGAGCAAGTAACGAAATTGGGATATTATTTGCTTGAGTTGTTATCGGAGGGTCTTGGGCTGGATAGAGGCTACCTCAATGACCTTGATTGTGGCGAGGGGCTTGCAACCCTTTGCCATTACTATCCGGCATGTCCTGAGCCAGAACTAACCTTGGGGACTACCCGGCATTCCGATTATGACTTCATCACGGTGCTGCTGCAAGACTGTATTGGGGGACTTCAAGTTCTTCATCAGAACCAGTGGGTAGATGTCCCACCTTCTCCTGGATCACTAGTGGTTAATATCGGAGACATTTTACAGGCATGTCTTTTACTTTTACTGTTATAGTATTAGATATACATTTTTCAAACGAGGACTCTTAAAAAAAAGTATTAATTTTTCAAATGTATCTGTAACATTTGTTAAAAACTGTAATGCTACTAGCATGATAGTATTTGATCTACCTTAAGTAATAACATGTTATATAGTAATTTCATTTCACTTAATTAATACTAGTATGAAATCAGAAATTAAATGTATCTGTAATCTTGTAACGGACTAAAAAGCAATGTGCATGTTTAAAGAGTAATTTTTAATTATGTTTCTGCCTTTCCAATAAATTAATTTCCTACACAAAATATTGTGAAATCAATATTTAATCTATGAATATGATCATAGGTTTTGGATCTTTTTGGTACATATTTAACTATATTGTGTTATTATTTGAATTTTTCAGCTTATATCAAATGACAAGTTTCTTTATTATACATTATAATTTAACATTTTCTTTATATTATTGGAATTTTTAGCTTATATCAAATGACAAGTTTATAAGCGTTGAGCATAGAGTGCTAGCAAACCATGTTGGTCCAAGAGTATCGGTGGCCTGCTTTTTTGGCTCAGGTCTGTGCCCAACCTCTAAGATCTATCAACCCATCGAGGAATTGTTATCAGAGGACAATCCCCCAAAGTATAGGGCAACAACAGTGAAAGACTATGTGCAGTGCTTTCGCGATAAGGGACTTGCTGGAAAATCTACCCTGTCACATTTCAAGCTCTAACTTGAATGTGGAAATTTGCGTTTTTGTTGTTTCGAAAGTTATCATTGAAATTTGTTATTCCCTCGTCTTACTTTTTGTTTTTAAAGTGTGTAATAATTTTGAGTACTGCAATGCACATTCAAATGCTTGTACTTGATACGGACTGGAATTTCTTTCAAAAATTAATGTCCTAATGCACTATTCGGTTGTGAAATTACTTATCAGATGGTTTAAAATTTAAATTCAATACAATTCTTTTTGTGTAACAATCGGAGTATTTCATAACCAAATCTTCGTCTATTATTTGTACAAGTTTGATAACCCGTGCTAGGCATGTGTTCGTTTATATAATTTTTTTCATAAATATTTAATAATTTTTTATTAATATATTTAATTTTTTTCACCGAAATAATACATATATAATGTTAATAATTTGGTGTAACATATTGTACTACAATTGAAAGGAATTTAACTATTTTTAATATTATGTGATTAAAAATTACACTCATCAATTGAAATGAGTTAACTCATTTCAATTGATGAGTTAATTTGGTTAGTATCTCTTCTTGTGACTTTATATTATAGTCATTTGCAATATTGTATGTTGCAAGTTTGTGAGTCATTTGTTTTAAAGGGAAAAAGTAGACTATGTGGGACTTAGAGGAATTTTGTACACCAACTATTTGGTTCTCCTTCTTATTATTTTTTTTCTCTATTCAAAGTCGCACGTCAAATGGAGAAAGGAAATAAGGAGGAAAATGAGTATATTAAACTCATTTGGTTAGTATTTTCTTTTTTTCTCTATTCGAAGTCCCACATCAAATGGAGAAAGGAAATAAGAAGGAAAATGAGTATATTAGTATAAATTTTCTTGATATCTTCTCTTGAGACTTTATAGTATAGACAGATAGATAGTATAGATGGCATGTTGTGAGCTTGTAAGGAGCCAAAACCATCCAAAAGAATAACTAGGTTAATGTAATATTTTCACGTCCGTAAATTCAAAAGCATGAAGTTTTCTTTGTTGCCTCTAAAGTTGTAGCTCTAGAAAATGCAAGTTCCACATTAAAAATCCGTTTGCAGTTTACTTTACTCTAGAAAAGAACGTGCATCAAGTATTAGTATGATAAACATTTTGAAACTTAAGTTGAACCAAGGTTCCATTTGAAACTTAGAAAATGCCGAGCTAGGAAAGTATTAGTATGATATACAGATTGTTGGTGCCTCTTTCTAACAACTTAAGATTTTAGAGAAATTAGTTATTTAACATGATATCTGGTTGTGTACTTCAGTTTAGGTGGGAGAGTATTAGACTATTAGCATAATATATATTTTTTGTGCCTTTTTCTAACCTTTTAAGCTTTTAGAGTAGTTTATTACTAAAGAGGGGGGAAAAAGGGCAAAAACAAATGTAAGAGTGAGTTTTATGTATCATATGTCTGCTAGGTTGTGTAGGCAAATTATACTCCCTCTGCTACGTTAAAATATGTAGTTAATACTTTATTTAATTGATTAAAATGAATTTCAAATTTTAATATTATCTTTTAAAATTCATTAAAAGAGATGAAAGATAAACAAATTAATACTTAATATAGAGATAATATGATAAACTAAATTATTAATATTTTTTTAAAAATTTATAATCAACAAATAAAAATGAAAAAATTTTGCTCCGTAAAAAACAAATAAAAAAGAACGGAGGGAGTATGTGCTTGTATCCCTCCCACTTGAGATATTTTTCTAATGGTAAGGGTTTTTAGTGCCATCGAGTGGTAATTCTTCTATAATTACTAATAAAATCCACAGGAAAGTCATTTTGATTATAAAAAAATCATTTTTGTCTCTCTCGTACCAACATCTCTATCTCAAGTTGTATCAAACCTCCATTGAATGGATGAATCAGTTTGTTATTTAAAACAAGATTCATTTTCTCTTTGTAAAGGATAATTCATCTCTGTATATTCCTCCGACAGTGGCTTACGATAGAACATGCATGCACATTGTATCAACTGGAACGCTTGCGGAACAAATATTTTTGTGCTACAATTAAATAATTGCAATGATTGCAGATTTTCCTATTTTCTAGACTGTGGTTGGGCTGTCTTATTTTCTTGTCACGGCACAATTTCCAAAAATAGTGTTGATAAAAGCAGTCACTAGCTCAATGTAGTTAGTCGGTGCCAAATATTTTATATTATGATTGTCTTGTTGATTATTAAGAAATATTCAAAAGATAATATATCGGATTGAAATCATTTTACTTAATAATGTGTTTATACGAACATGAATTTCAATAAAATTAGAAAATAGTAGATGTTGGGTTGAGATAGTTTGGGCCCGGGTTCGAGTTAGCCCATAGAAAATTTATAATTAAAATACTTGCTATTAAATTTTCATTTCTCTTATAATGTGAGTTAGCCTTTCCTTTTGGGATATCTCAAAATGAGAGTCCACGTCAAAATCAACGTATTACAACTCATTACATTCAGTTAAGTTGTGAGTTGGCTAATGACTATGTTAAACTTAAACTTTTCTTCATATGAGTTATACAAGTAGACTCTTAATTAATTTCGAGAAAAAAAGAATTCAAAATAGAAAGGAAAGAAACAACTACTCCTTCCATCTTAAATTAACAGTCTTATTTTAATTTTTTTAGATCAAAATAACTATTTTTAAAATTAATAATTAAATATATATATATATATATTTAAAATTATAAAAGTTAAAATTGATAGCAAATTATATTTAACTTCTTATAATTATAATCTCTTAACCTAAACTTTATCAATAATGGTATAAAAATTAATTTAAAAAATAATTAAATTGACCATAAAAGTCAAACTGAACCTTTTAATTTGAGATGGAAGGAGTAAGATTTTTCAATCTGAATTTATTTTATTTTTATGGACTCTCATTTTGAGATTTCCCAAAAAGACAGTTAACTATTATTTTGGTACGGGAAACACTTGGCCTTTGTAATCCCAAGGATGTTATGAATTTTCTACTATTTTCGACATGCATGATTAGATCTCTCATATTTTATTGAACTTTATATTCGTATGAACACATAATTAAATAAGAAGATTCCAACCCGACACAGTATCGTTACGTATATTTATTTATTTATAAACTATATGACAAAACAAATTATGTTGATGAATTCTACTTTTAATAACAGAATGTTTTGAAAATTGTGTTGCTAAGAATATAGGGCAATCTGCAATCAGTGAAGCTATTTAATGGCAGCCCAAAATATTTTGTTCCAGGCCAGTACATTGTGCATGTTCTGTCTAAGCCATTGGCGGAGGAATATACTCCATATATATGTAAAAATGCCGGTCCATAGATTTCATAATTTCCATCTGTCGTAAGCCATTGGCAGAGGAATATGTAAAGTTGCATATGAGTGAGTAAGGAGGTGCCGGTTATAAAAAGTTAGCCGGACAAATTAATATAGAGATATATGGTAGTAGGATAAGCTAGTTAACTACTACGCCCACAAATGCTAAGGTATCTTGGAATAATTTGAAGTTGATAAAATGTCATTATATATATCCTATCCGTTTTTTAGTGGTAGATGGTTAGATTCTGATGGTACACCAATCGGCTTTTGCACATGGAAATTGTAATGGGTGAAAAGAAAGTGGAAACTATTCTATTATTTAATTCATCGGCTTATTTTGGACCAAATATTTGAAAAAAATTATCCGTTAAAAATAAATTATTTCCAATCAAAAAATCCATGGAGAATATCTTTTTTTCTTGCAGTGCAAATTGTCTAGTTTAATTATATAAAAAAAATTTGTACTATATAATCGGTCAATAAATTATATCGTTATAATCAAGTAGTGTTTTTACCATTCTGTGAGAATGCAATTTTACCGAAAATTGGCACTATAAATGACTAAATAAGAGCTTACATGAGCTTTACCTCGAACTTGAAGTGAGCTCTTGAATAGCTCATATGGGCTTGTGAGAAACTCGAGTACCCAACACTTTTAGGCTCGAGCTTCAACAGCTCAAGCTTTAGTGTTTTAAGTAACCAAAGTCAGCTCGACCCATAGGAAAAACGAAGGAAATTGAGTTTAGGACACGCCCAACGTTAGCACGTAACAATTTATGGATAACCTAGCAAAGAAAAATAATTAATTAACAAGACTAAATTAATTTTTGTTATATAGTCGCCCAAATTATGAGTTACATCCACGTTATGCGGCAAATTAGTTTCTCTATTTTAGGTAAGTGCACTTTATATCGAGAAAATAAGTTATTTACACGAGATTATGTGCTATTGTTCTTACTTTTAATCTTAAAAGTTTTATGTTTTTTTTGTGATAACTTTGACTATAACAAAAGAGTCACTTGTTAATGAGATTGCTTTAACCACCACTCTCAAAAGTCTTATATATATAAGAAACTGATTCATAGCAAGTATTTGTTATAAATCAAAAAATGAGCAAACACCATCTATTGCATTGATTTTTATAATGATCAGGTGAGATTAAAAACGGACAGTTTAGTAAATAAGGTTTACGCAGACCTCAAGCCCACTAATAATAACAACATCGTCTGGTACTGTTAGTAACGGACGGTTTAGTAGTCAGCGGACGTAGATTTTTTCTTTTTAATTTCATTTGTTCATTATAAAAATCAACACGTTGAATGACGTTTGCCCATTTTTGATTCATAGCAAATACTTCTATGGATCAACCCTCACACACACACACACACACACACACACACACACATATATATATATATATATTATGATTTTGACAATCACAAAAGAGTCATCGTGCTAACGTGATTGGTTTAACTATCATACTCAAAAGCATTATCTTTTTTTAATGACTTTGACAAGTACAAAAGAGTTACTTACTAATATGATTGTTTTTACCATCACAAAATCAATAACACTGTGTGTGATTTTTAAAATCATCACGAAATGATTTTAAATGAGAGCATATAAAAGAGTATTTGTGACGGCTGAAATCATCTCAAAAACTCTTGCGAAGAGAGAGTAGACTGCTGATGGTGTTAGTATTTTGTATGGATCTCCTCCCACAGGCTAACCTTTCATTGATTTGGAGGTTTGGGTACATTTAACATAAGTACCTTTGTTTTTTAGAGAACAGATAAGTACATTTATTTGGTATTACCGGCTCTAATATTTATCCTTTCTGGAGGATATGAAAAACAAAAAAGAAAACTAAGAAACCCCAACTACCTGCACCCATTATTCACTTAAATGACTAGTTCTTTCGGTGACTAAAATGCAACTTTGTGCCCATGTAATGTTTGCATTCTTAAGTTTAACTAATTTGTTAATCCTTCCCTCAAGTTACAATTATCTATATTATAAAGTGGGAGGAAGACCATTTTTTTAGTGTGAATAATTATGCGAAGCCTTTTTTGATTTCCTTTTTATATCCTTTTTCATTCATATTGATTCTCTCAAATTGACAGTTATTTTATTTTTCATACCTACTTTCTCTTCACACTCTTATTCATCTTATTTTAAATCACACTGACAATGTGTGTAAAGTTAACTAGTAATTATAAATTGTTTAATTTAAAGTATAATTTGTTGTGCAAAACTGATACAAATGAGACGCTTTTGTACTACTAATTATGGGATTTGGTTAGGGTAAAGTTGGCATCAACTTTACCTTAGCAAGTTTCTAATGTTTTTCATTTTATTGAGTTAATAAGTTGTTACATTTTTGTAATGATGCCTAATTATGCCTTAAAAAAGATTTTAGCTAATATTTAATATTAGAAGAAAACGTCACAAGTGGATAAATTGAAGTGAAAGTTTTGCATTTCAGTCCAATTTATGGGACATAGCCACTTGTTGTTTAATTCACTTTTATTTCTTATTAATTCGCTTTAAACAATTCAGGGTTAGTATATAAATATATTTATCATGCATGCAATGCACTATCAAACTGAACTCATATTATTAGCAAAGTAGAGAGAGAGAGAAAGAGAGAGAGAGAGAGAGATGGTGACAAACAATGATGAATCCCAAACAATAGCTATGCCAGCAGATTATGACTGGATAGCTGAACGGAGAGCTTTCGATGACACAAAAGCCGGTGTCAAGGGGCTCGTTGATGCCGGAGTCACAAAAGTTCCACGTATGTTTGTCGATCACCAACTTAAGCTTGTTAATCAGAATTCTTGCCCTAAAAATTCCCAGTTTGGTGTTCCAGTTGTAGACTTCAAAGGCATTGAAATAGATACAACTATGCGCGGTCAGATTATAGACAAAGTTAAAAATGCCTGCGAAAATTGGGGATTTTTTCAGGTGATAAATCATGGAGTTCCGGTTAGGGTTTTGGATGAAATGCTTGAAGGAGTTCGTCGATTTAATGAGCAAGACACTGAGGTTAAGAAACAGTATTATTCGCGGGATACAACGCGACCGTTTTATTTTAATAGCAATTTTTCTCTGTATAGTCGGCCAGCAGCTAACTGGAGGGATACAACTGAATGTACTATGGCCCCTAGTCCACCTGACCCTAAAGAATTGCCAGTTGTTTGCAGGTATATGCAAAATCGTTATTGATTTTTAGACTTATATGGTTAATTATGCTATAATGCTATTGTTTCACCCATTCGTTTGTTCCTCCAATTAGATGCATTTTGATTTTTTTGGAATCAATTTGTAATATTTTAAAATTTAATATCAATACGAAATATATGATTTTAGTATAAACTAACAACTATAGTTATCGTAAATTAATTAAAAAAATACTATTAATTACTATATTTATTGTTTTTAGAACGTTAAAGATCGAATTCATATAACAAAAAAATTATTTAAAGGTAATGAAGATCGACTTCCAAAAAGTTAAAATCTATTACAAATTTTGGAACAGTTCACTCTAATTTTACTTGTGACTTGAGTTTTGTGTACGGCTCAAATTTATTCTGTGTGCACGAATCATGCAATCACACAGATGAGGGGTTTAGTAACTAAAAATAAATAAAAATCGAGCATCTTATTTCAACAGCACCTTTTTACTTTATAAGTTTGCATATCAAATAAAATGAAGGAGTACTATAGAAACTTCTATTTAAAACTTTAATTTAATATGTAGAAGGTTGATCTACTTCATCCAAATTATAAGTGCTTTGATATTGTTGGAAGTGTCAAAACATTTGGGGACATCTCAACCCTTCAGGCTAGCTCTAATGCCCATAAGACATAATTACTTAATTTCATTGCCAGAGAGATTCACTTTTGTTATGTATTTGTATGAATTACAGAGATATAATGATCGAATACACAAGTTATGTCAAGAAATTGGGAAATACTTTGCTAGAATTGTTTTCTGAGGCTCTTGGACTCAAGCCAAACCACCTGAAAGAGATGGATTGCGCCAAGGGGCTTATGCTCATGGGAAATTACTATCCCATATGCCCTGAACCAGAATTGACACTCGGCGTTAGCATCCATTCTGATATTGGCTTCCTTACTGTACTTTTACAAGACCAATTGGGTGGACTCCAAGTGTTAAATGAAAATCAGTGGGTTAACATTCCCCCTTTGCCAGGAGCTCTTATAGTAAATGTTGCTGATCTTCTACAGGCAAGTTGTCTTTTCACAAGTTTATATATATTGTTCACTTTCCTCATTGGAAAGCCAAATGAACTCGCATTTTTAAATACTTCCTTTGTCCCAACATGATATTTTCATTTGGTAAATCTATGCATTTTATGTTAAGTTTCCAATATTGATACTCCATCTGTCTCGCAAAAGGGTCTTATTTTGCAATACTAAGGATGTATTTGCACATTTTACAAATAGTGAAGATATTATAATAAAATTAATAGCGACAACATGATAATAAAATTATAATGATGAAAATATGAAACTTTTTTTGTGAGTGGGGCAAAAGGAATTTAATGAATGTGATTCTTTTTAATTGTAGAACAGAATTAAAATGCAAAACTCTAATTAGCGATTTTCACTCTTAAAGTACAATTACAAGTGCAAAATTATATCCTTTAATATATAATTAGCAGTGCCAAACGGATAATTATGCACTATTAATTGCATTACGAGATAGAAATTTTCTATATTGTAAAGTTATGTACATTATCTCCAAAGAATGATAAAATCATTATAGAATTTTTTGCATTTTAGTCTAAATAAAAGCCAAGGGTAACCACTTTCCATTAATGAAATATATAATTGGAAATGTTTTAAAAAGTGGGGCAAAATTGGAAACTCAGGTTGTAGTAAACATATTATAGTGTTTTTTGGGCAGCTCATCAGCAATGATAAGTTCACAAGCGCCCGGCACAGAGTGCTGGCAAACAACAAAAGCACCCAAAGAGTGTCGGTGGCTAGTTTTTTCAGAATGCATTTTCAGGAAGCGAGTGCGTCGAGACTATATGGCCCAATAAAAGAGTTGCTATCAGAAGAAAATCCCCCCCACTACAAAGAAACTACCATAAGGGAATTCCTCAAGCATCGCTACCAGACAGGCCTTGATGGAAAGCCCTCACTGTCCTATTTGAGGATTTAAATTCACTTTACCGACTCTTTAATAAATGGGTTATGAGCTTGTGATTTGGGCCTCTGAAGCTATATGTCATATCTTTGGGCTTGTGACATTAATATTCAAGTAGCCCACATTCATGCCAATAATCTGGAATTGCTTCAATTTATGTATAACATCAAGCTGAATAAACTTTTTTACTGCAATTGATATTTGTTCTTGTGTTTTGTATGATCGCTGAAAATTCCATTCACATACTCACAACCCCAACTCATTGTAGGCTCAGACGCTCTGGCTTGGCGTGTTCGATTTGCCCTTTGATGATATATCAATAGTCAGTAGTTATCTATACAGATACAGCTATCCTTATTTGAGTCAATTAGACATTTTAAAATTAATTGTGTTAAGTCATCCTAATTATTAGCGAGTTGTGATGAAGTTTTACTCTAAACTTTTTTACAAAGTGAGACAAGTCTCCTATAAAAAAAGTCGATATTGATCAATTTTTAGTGAGTTAACTTTGTCGATCATGAGTTATCACTCAATTTTTATTTACACAAAAAATTTACACACGATAATATACAAAACAGCATATTGAATGATGGACAATTAATAAGATTTGTACTGTTCATATATTTCTAAATACCTGCTCCTTGAGTTGCTCAAATTGAATATTTGGATCATTGTATTTTGCTACCAACCTGCTCAGATTTTAAGTTGGTTGGTTTTTCATATTTTTTTATTTTAGGGTTTTCATATTTGCATCCACTTTATATTTTCAGTTGTACTATCCGGATTCTCATGGATCAAAGAGGTATTCTCAATGTTGCGAGAAGGAAAAGTTATAAAAAAATAGTGGAGCATGAGTCAGAAAGTGATAGAAATGATCGAAACTCAGGTAATCCGTTTTGACTTCTTTGAATAATCAAAGCAAAACGGTTGACCAATGATCTTTTTTGACACCGCGACAAATTCAGTTACAAATAAACAAATCACTACAAACACATACGAACAAGAATTCGATTGTTTGGGAAGAAAAAATATTCGATGACCATCAATCATCCCTTCTTCATGCATGCAGGTGTGCGTGAGTTGGGTGTATAAGATAGGTTAGTAAAGGAGACTGACTGATTAAAATATGTTTGTGAAGAATTGTATTAGTGATGGTACGTTAATATTCATTTCATTTCGCCTAAAATATTATAAGTAATGATATGTTACGTATTTTAAATTGCTTTATTATACTTTAAAACTGGTGTGCATCTCTCGTTTAGGAATTGACTAAAATAGAAAATGATTTAGAACAACAAATATATTATTTTTTCGATCTAAACAAATTAAAGTTTTAAATACTAAGAATATTTTTTTAATTAGTCTATGATGACTTGACAATAAAATTATTTAATAAATAAAGCCGGAATACAGGGTATGGGATAAACAATTTTTGAAGCCATTTTGACTTATCCTAAAATGTTTTTCAATTTTTAAGCTAATTTTTGTTTTGTCTTTTTTATAATATTATTTTTTTTATGTTTTTATTTAGTTCTTTAAATTTTATAAAAATTTTATTTTAATATTTTATTATACATAATTTACGTACACAAAACGTGCTATCGGGATACTAGTGATGATAAACGGTTGGATTGATTTTTGTAAGAATTTATTTTAAATATACTTGAATAATTCTATGCGATAATGTTGAGCAACGACCAAGACAATCCTCCAATTTAAACAAAAGGGATCGGTCTATGTTCATCAATTGGTAGCTAATGAAGGCAGGGTACGTATTGGTTCTTGAAATCAAGTCTCATTTGATCAACTTGACGAATGCAACCAAATGAATAAAGGCACCTGACAAGTAGACAAAAGACTTAAATTTAAATGGCAGCGGAAAGACTCAGCTGGATCAGTTTTCTATATATCTGGACGAAGAATTTGACTAGAACATGCATGCATGTTCTCAAAAAAGACTACTAGCCAGAGCATTACTATAAATACTTTTATCTTAATTTAACAATAATTCAAGAAATAGGGAGAAATGCTGATTTTTTATTTATTTATTGCTTTATTATAAAACATAAATTAATATCCTCTATAGGAAGAAGTTAATTTATAAAAACTACTCAAAAAAATTAAAATTTTATTTTACATAATTTATATACACAACACTTGTGTTATTGGGTATTAGTGATGATAAACGGTTCGATTGATTTTTTTAAGAATTTATTTTAAATTTACTTGAATAATTCTGTGCGATAATGTTGAGCAACGACCAAGATAATCCTCCAATTTAAACAAAAGGGATCGGTCTATGTTCATCAATTGGTAGCTAATGATCGAAGGCAGGGTACGTATTGGTTCTTGAAATCAAGTCTCATTTGATCAACTTGACGTTAATGCAACCAAATGAATAAAGGCACCTGACAAGTAGACAAAAGACTTAAATTTAAATGGCAGCGGAAAGACTCAGCTGGATCAGTTTTCTATATATCTGGACGAGGAATTTGACTAGAACATGCATGCATGTTCTCAAAAAAGACTACTAGCTAGCGCATTAATATAAATACTTTTATCTTAATTTAACAATAATTCAAGAAATAGGGAGAAATGCTGATTTTATTTATTTATTGCTTTATTATAAAACATAAATTAATATCCTCTATAGGAAGAAGTTAATTTGTAAAACCTACTAAAAAAAATAAATGAACATGATCACAACATGCATATATATAATAATATTTTAAAAAAATTAATATTTTTATAAATAAAAATATCAGTTTCTTAAGGTACCCTGTCACTTATATTATATTATTCATGCATATTGAAAAGAAACTTGTACGCAAGTATTATTTTTATTTGTGTAAATATTAATTTTATTTTTTTAAAAAATTTAATTTTAGAAATAACACAGATAACAGTTGTGTGAAAAATATCGTAGCTGATGGAATTTTGTTATCTTTGTTTTATTTTTTTGAAAAATGCAGATTTCTCTTTGTTCTTTGGCATCCTGTTTTATTTTTTATTTAGTCTCTATTTTGTTTTGTAAATCTAGTTTTGTTTGTTTGTTTTTCCCTCGAAAACATTTATGTTTTGACTTGTTTGAGACTAAAGTTTTACATTGTTTATGAGTTTAATTTTAATACTCCATCTATTCCAGAAACTAAATATTTTCATTTTAAAAAATTAAATTTTAAGGATACACCTTCTTTTTTTATATTTACTCTAATTTAATTGAATATTTAAGTTATTAGTGATTGTATGATAATTAATGACACTGTGATTAACTCTTTTTGTGGATTATATATTCTCTAAATAGGGGTACTTCCAATGATTCAAGTCATAATAATGTAAATATACATATATTTACATTAAATTGTTAAGGTAGCAAATGAATTTATGTTCTTTCACTAGCTATTTTGCATACTTCCTCGTGCCTTACGCTTAGGGTTATAAATGGTAACCGAAAAATTTGTATTTATCTGCATCCGTATTCGGAAAAAAACGGATATTATTCGCATTCGGAAAAAAAATGGATATATCCGCATTCGGTTTAAAAGTATCCGCAAATAAACAGATACGAATACAGATATAGGCGTATTCGTATTCGTTTAACATCCGTCCGTAAATATATCTGACGAATATCAAATATCCGGAATCCGATATCCGTATTCAGATCCGTATTCGGAATTCGTATCCGAATAACTTATATATATATATATATATATATATATATATAATAAGCAAAATATTTTTTTTTAAATGGTCTTCCTTATATAATAATTAATTTTCACTATCATATGAAAATTATTTTTAAAATATGTCATTTCAGTTCTAAAAAGTAGGAAATAACACTTTTATTATAATATTAATAAATTAATTTAAGTATAGTTAATGAATTTTTACTATTATAAAGTTAAAATATCTAAAATGTATCATTTAACAAGTGTTCTAAATATCATTTAATAAGTGTTATAATATAACTTTTGGATCATTTAATAAGTGTTATAAATGTTATAAATATAATTTAAATGTTATAATTATAGATTATAAATATTCATACACATTATAGTATTACTCCAAACATAAAAAATGGACATCAAACTTTAAAAAGTGCATTCATTTTAAAATTTAGGATTTCAAAAATAATAAAAATTTATTTGAATTGTAATTTATAGCATTGATTATTGTATTTATTAAAAATAAATAAATAAACATTCATTCATTAATGAACTATACTTTAAAACTTATTACTTTTTTTCCTTTATCATAGTTATATATAATGTTACAATATATCTAAAATGCATCATTTAACAAGTGTTATAAATATCATTTAAATGTTATAATTATAGATTATAAAAATTCATACACATTACAGTATTACTTGAAATTAACACATAAAATGAACATCTACTTATTAACAGATATCTAAACATTAATAAGTAGAATATTCATTTTTGAATTTAGGATTTCAAAAATATTAAAAACTTATTTGAATTATAATTTAGAGCATTGATTATTGTATTTATTAAAAATAAATAAATTAACATTCATTCATTAATGAACTATACTTTAAAACTTATTACACTTTCTCTTTATCCTAATTATATATAGTGTTACAATATATCTAAAATGCATCATTTAACAAGTGTTATAAATATCATTTAAATGTTATAATTATATATTATAAATATTCATACACACTATAGTATTACTCCAAATTAACACATAAAATGGATATCTACTTATTAATGGGCGTCTAAACATTAATAAGTAGAGCATTCATTTTGAATTTAGAATTTCAAAAATAATAAAAACTTATTTAAATTGTAATTTAGAGCATTGATTATTGTATTTATTAAAAATAAATAAATTAACATTTATTCATTAATGAACTATACTTTAAAATTTATTACTTTTTTCCTTTATCCTAGTTATATATAGTGTTACAATATATCTAAAATGTATCATTTTACAAGTGTTATAAATATCATTTAAATGTTATAATTATAGATTATAAATATTCATATGTACTACAGTATTACTCTAAATTATCACATAAAATAGACATCTACTTATTAATGGATATCTAAATATTAATAAGTATAGCATTCATTTTGAATTTATGATTTCAAAAATAATGAAAACTTATTTGAATTGTAATTTAGAGTATTGATTATTGTATTTATTAAAAACAAATAAATTAACATTCATTCATTAATATGTATGGTTTAAATTTTAAATTGTGATTGGTTATGTGTAATTATTCAATATTTTTTTTTTATTTTTTGTAAATAATTTGAATAAATTTTATATTAGGTAATTGATAAACGAATTTGGATATCCGGATATCCAAATAATCTGTTTATTTGAATAAAATAAAAGGAAATGGATATTATCCGTATTCGGATATTATTTCGAATACCGAATACGGATATGATTTTTAAAATTCGCCAAATACCAAATACGAATACGAATAACGAATTAATTTTTCGGATACAGATACTGCTACTGTTGTATTCGTATCCGTTTATATCCATTTACACCTCTACTTACACTGATACTGTACTTGTTTTTTAATAATTCTTGAAGTAGAGTTGTTGCCCATAGCCTTATGCAATAACCATTGTATATAAAATCATTAACACTAAAGTCTTATTATCACTATAAGAAAAAAGTTAATTTTTGAAAGAATTTATTCCATTAAAAATAAGTATTTTTTCAATGGAAAATATAAAATCGACAGAATCAATCATAAAAAGTGCTACATTAATAAGAAAAATGCTCATATTCCGACGAAATAGACTCATTTCCAACGGACTTATCCCCGACGCGATTATTTATAACCGAATTTTTGACAGAATAAATTTATTTCTGACGAAATTGTCCGTCGAAAATAAGCTTTTTTCTTGTAGTATATGTATTGTGAAAGTTTTTAGCTAAATTATAATTGTAATCTATGTGCATACATTAGATACTTAGGAATTAAGAATGGTCTTGTCTTAATTTATTCTGCTTATCCCATAAACTTCCACGTTGATCTTGGCCGCAATCCAATTTCGTCACATTTTTGTCGACATATATATCATTTTTCTTAATACTATTATTTGAGAATTGAATTCCCTCCATTATATTTTTCACTCAATTTTTTTCAATACACAGTGTCTTAAATATTATATTTAACTACACTATTATTATAAATAATTGTGTTGTTAGTATAATCATTAAAATAATATTTACGTCATCAAATATGTATATCGAAATAAATTAGGTAAAAAGTATAATGGAGGAATGTTAATTAGATTGTTGGTACTTACTAAAACTCAAGAACAATTCATATTATTGGTATAAAAATCATTTACAGATGTCTAAAAACAATAATATGATAGAATCCAAACTCAAATTAATTAATCATTTTGATATTTATCCCTAATTAGTTATTCTAACAATATCATATAAATAAAATTTTATCTTTATATAACTTTTTGAATAAATATTCTCTAATACTAAACGTAGCTGGCACTTGACCTTCGTAAAATGCCCTAGAGTTGGACAGATTTGACATTTAGTACGTTGGGGACAATTTTTTAAAAGTAATTAAGAATCATCAGTTCATATAAAAGAAAGAACTGAAATGGAGAAAAATTAGAAGTCAATTGAATTTATACGTTTTTCTTCGATTTTATCTATCAAGTTCATATAAAAGTAAGGACAAATTATTGATGTGGTTAGTAATAAAGTCAAGACCTTCCCATTTCAGTCCATCTCACATGTTTTAATACTATTCAATTAGTTATGCGTAAGCGATCAGATAGAGTCGAGGATATTTTGCTATACGAAAAAGAGAAATATATGTAGTAGATGGAGACTTGTGTAATTTGCCACATTGTGAATTTAAACAATTCAATTCCCTTTTCCCGGGATAAAGAAAAAATCAAGTTAAAGGGGTCCAAATTCCAATGAGACCCACATAAATAATTTTAGTAATCAAATACTACTTAACAAAAACAAAGGGAGATTATGAGAGAATATATATATATATATATATATATATATATATATATATATATATATATATATTCCTTTAAATAAATTACATAATGTGCTCGTAACACTTGATCAATGATTCAATGTATATAAAATCATATACTGCCTCCCTGTACCTGCTTGGCGAGTATGGGCACCTGCAATCATGGCTAAAAGAAACGATTCCTCCATAAAAGTTTAGGGACCGAACATGCACACCACCCAGTGACAGACTGGAAAAAATTATGAAACCAAACATTATTGCGGTACAGTTAATTAAAGAACTCCACCGGTTGCAGATTGACCTGTATTCTAATGTGCGTTGGGCTGTCTTGTTTTCTTGGCATGCCACAATTTTCAAAGCCTGATTGTTTATAGTTTGTTGATAAGAAATAGGAATAAAAAATATTACAAGAATAATTACTATATGTCAAGGAGGTAACAATCTTGAAATTAATTTCAATAATATACGAGAATGCCGTTGTAATATCTCAATATAATACTCATTTTATCACGGAATAAAAGTTTTGATTAATTTTTTATATATATTAAAAAATATAATAAAATTATAAAATTGTCAATATTTAAATTCTCATCTAATTATATAATTTTTTACACATAATTAATAATGCTTCATAAATATACATAGAGAATAGAGATAATAATTAATATTAAGGATATTATAAACAAATTATTATAAAAAATAAATAAATATTTAACTTAAAAGTACTTAAAATAATAAAAAAAAAAATTATCCTCAGATGAATGGAGTAGTATAGAGTTGGAGGTGGGGGTGGCGTGGAGGAGGAGGGCCGTGCCTTCCCAACTACGCCGGTGCAGTTTTTATCACTTCATCTTTCTAATATCCCAAACCAACGTAGTTTTGGACCTTCCCAGAGTCACGTGCAGCTCATTAGCATTTAGCGGGGATGATTTCACAAGCGCCTATCAGATAATGGTGGCAAAAAACAAAAGCATTCCCATCTATTTCAGAACGCATTTCAAGGAAGCAAGACGATATACATTGTCCGACAAAAGTTTTTCACATAATTTTTTTGATATTTTTATATAAAAATTATTATTATAAATTTATAACGACAATTTTAACGGTTATTATAGGTGTATAACTACAATTTACATATAAAAATATAAATTTGTTTTATAAAAATATCACTTCTCTTTCTTTATTTTTTTTGGCCTCTTTCTCAAGTTCTTTTTAAATTCAGAAAAATTAAAATATATATTTAAATTTATTAAATGTAAAAAATAAATAAGTGATAGACTCTTGATTATTAAAATATAATTATTTTTTAAAAAATAAACTATTTACCCAAACATTTAGGCTATGTTTGTTTGCAAGGATTACATTTGGGATAAGACTATTAATCCCAAGTGTGATGTTTGTTTTTAAATTTGGACTTGGGACTATTAGTTCAAGGATTACAAAATAGCTTAAAATATGAGATTATTTAATACCATGTTCAACCAAGTATTATAATCCTACCATTTAGGACTAAAAATGTTTAGACAAAATTAACCTCAACCTTTTCCTAAAATGATTATAATATCTTATTCTATTTTGCAATATACCGTGAAACAGTTTGTAAAATCATTCCGCCTTCTTATTTGAGCAAATTAATAAGCATACTTAAACCTATAGAATTGTTAGGTTGTTGATTGTGTTCCACCCTTCAAATGGTCGTTAATTCTAATTTTAGTTTTCATAATGCGTGTGTGTTTGTATATAATAATAATAATAATAATAATAATAATAATAATAATAATATGATTTCTACACATTTTTCTTATATATAAAAACCTACAAAATTTAATACATTGATTTCTAATTTATTAAAAGAATTGTTAATTAAATTAAATTTCACATATCATGTATTTTGCATTATTTATCAACTTATTTCAACATTATTTAAAAGTTTATAATTAATTGTTCATTATTTTGTTGATGCATAATCAAGTTTAAATTATAGTATAAAACATGTTATTATTGGTAAGGGTATAATAGTCCAACAAATATATTTTTATCCAATCCTTTAATTAATCCTTAAAAAAATAAATATAATATGAGATTATTTTAAGTTATTCCATAAATAATTCCATGAAAAACAAACAAGTGAGTAGGATTATTTAATCCAATGATTAATAGTCCTAGGATTATTATCCCTTGAATTATAATCTTAGGACTATAATTCTTATAAACAAACGTGGCCTTAGTGCTTAGTTTACCTAAAATATAAATAACCGCATGTTAAGAAGTTTACGCAACTTTTTATTCCAAACTAAAATGTTGAATCACACATTTGTCCTTCTAAATTGTCAATTAATTTTAAAGGAGCCTTTTAATTAGAAAGTAAAAACTTTTATGTTCATTGTTGGCATTTATCCATTACGTGCCAGTCACCTGCATCATAAACTAGCGAAGTGTCTTATTCTTGAAAATTCTGACGCTCAAATTCTCATTTCGGTTACCATTGTTTTGTTTGTGATCTACTTTCCTCCGTGAAAAGCTAGATGAATGAGTTACTTAATTCAGAAAAGATGAAAATTAAAAGGAAGAGGAAAAGAAGAGAGAGAAACGAAAGAGATTGAGTGGACTGTTGATTTCCCGGGCTATGTGAAATCTTGACCTGAATCATCTTTTGGGATCCATATCTTGTTTGAGCCTCATTCATCCTTAACAATAAATTTTTATTATTATTTTATTCGTTTAATGTCAACTCATAAATAAATACTTTTTAAAATATTATTTTATTTATTTAATATTATTTAATCAATTCACAAATAAAATAATTTTAAAGTATTATATTTTCAACTCACAAATAAAATAATTTTAAAGTATTATTTTATTTGTTTAATATTATTTAATTCACTCATAAATAAAATAATTTTAAATTATTATTTTATTTGTTTAATAATATTTTAGTTAACTCACAAATAAAATAATTTTTTTATTAATTATTATTATTATTAATTATTATAATTAATTTTATTTTTTTTCTGCGATCGGGTCAGACCGGTCAACCCAACCAGTTTGTCCCGGTTTGATCGGCCCGAGTCAATTGTTGACTCTGACCGGCGCTGCAGCACCTAAATTAATACTGGGGGACGGCGCTATAGCGCCCCCTGCAGAAACCAAAAATAATTTTTTTCAAATTTTATTTTTTTTATCCTTTTTGATTCAATCCTTCATCTTGTTCATTTTAAATCTAATTGAGCTCAAATCAATCTTGTTACTTCATAAACTCATAAGCCTTCAACATTCCATTTTTTATATTATTTTTAAAAATATTTATTTAACCAAAATTATTGATTTTTCAAACTAGAGTTTCATTTTGACATCCTTCACAAGAAAATTCACCATAAATTCATTTTAGCTCCATTTTTGTTCGTTCCACTTGAAAAATCTTCATATTTCATAGAACTATAACATACAATTTTTAGATCACGCAAATGAGTTATACATTTTATTTCATTTTTACCCAAATCACATGTTTTCACTAGTATACTTAGGGTTTTTATGCTTATATGTATTATTCTTAATCATCGTGACATAAAACACATACAAACACATATCAATCATATATACTCCTTCACAAATCATTTCTCATGCCTTCGATATCCACCATGATTTCCACACACAACATTCTCCCACAACTAAGCATAAATATTCCAATATACAAAAATATATGCACTTAACTTATAAAATCAAAACTAGGTTACGATTATACCTCCTAGATGCTCTTTTTCTCTTAGTTATGAACTTGTAGTAAGCCTCCACCTTTCCTTCCTTGCTAGACCTTGCTAGAATCACCCACTTGCAAGAATTTCCCTAACTTTTCTTATTTTTCTCTCCACTCTCTCTATTTCTCTCTCTAGTTTTCTACATAACCAATCTTAGCAAACTTAGAAAATGAAATAGGATGACCCTATTTATAGCCAAATTCTCATACACATACATGTATTAATACATGTACAAGTACATGTATAAGATACACTTAATTGGTTATTATCCATCCACCAAACTATTAACCATTAGATTAACAAAAGTTGGTAACCTAATCCACCAACTCCCACTTTAACCCATTCCTTCCTTCATGATGACCCTAAGTTGCAAAAATAAATATAGGATATATATAGGTCATGATGGGAGTACATTATTATTTATTTATTTATCTATTTAATTTATTCATTTTGTGCAAGTATTCTAGAAAATGGGTCATTCATTTGGCCACTCAATTGGATCATGATTTGGACTTTTCATTAGACTTATAATATTCTAACTTGGGTTAAATACATGGACCATCAATGATTCTCTAAAATCCACTTAGTGGACTTAACAACAATTCAAGTATTGGACCAATTAATTTAAATCTAGCAATTCTACCCACATGGACTTTTAATTTATAACATGTTGGACTATGTCACATTAATTCATGTGACCTCCTAATATTCACATTAGGGTTAATTTAATTATCCTCATTAATCCATTGCATTATTTAATCATCTCACAATTAATTAATTCATTCATTCATTCATCATAATCATTATGTCAAACAAGGCATATTACAAAAGCTTTAATTAATTAAGTTCATCATCATCATCACTTATTAATTAAATTGTTAATGCTTACTACATAATACATAAATGTATGAGCACGCAAATAATTTCTCAAGTAATTTATTAATTTCATTAATATAAGCATTTACAAATTTCTTGGATATTACATGAAAAGAATCTAGATGTTTATTTGAGACTTCTTATAGACAAGTGAAAGGTACTGTGGGAGGATGGAGTACAGACTCGGGATGTGTTCACGAAACAAATTTCAACCTTAGGGCAGCGGTTATGCGGAATATAACTGACTTTCCTGCTTATGGTATGTTATCTAGATGAGATACACACGGGAAGTTGGTTTGTCCATATTGTATGGAGCATACGAAATCTTTCAATCTATCAAATGGTCGAAAGTCATGTTGGTTTGACTGTCATCGTCGTTTCCTGACGGCAAATCATCTGTTTCGAAGAAATAGAGAAAACTTCCGAAAAGGAAAATTCGATAATGATATGCTTGTATCGCGACTGTCGGGGACGGAGATGAGTGACCGTTAACGAGATTATCGGTCATCTCATTTGGTAAGATTGTTACCTCAAACATAATCAATGAGTTTAACAAATCTCATAATTAGGTCCGGAGAAATATCTTTTGGGAACTACCTTATTGGTCTACTAATTTGATTAGTCATAATCCAAATGTGATGCATAATGGGAACAATATGTTCGACAATATGTTTAACACCTCATGGGTGTTACGGAGAAGACGAAAGATCAAAGATATTTGTAAGCGTCCTGGATTAGAACTTTATAAATCTTCAAATGGTAAAATGGTGAAACTGCGTGTAAGGTACACATTATCCAAAAAACAGGTTGAAGATGTGTACACGCGGATTAATTCTCTGAAACTACCAGATGGATATGCATCAAATATAGTCAGGTGTGTACAGGTGGGAAATTGCAAGGGATGAAGAGTTATGACTGTCATGTCTTCATGGAGAGACTCATGTCTGTACTTAGGGGTGCACACAAAATCGAAAATAACCGAAAAATCGACTGCACCAAATCAAACCATTAACAAATCAAACCAAAAATCACAAAACCAAAAAACTGAAACTTGTAAAACTAAAAAATCGAAACTATATTGGTCGGTTTCAGTTTGGTTTATTCAAAAACTGAAATCGACCGAACGCCTTAATATTATAATATAATTTATATACTTTTCTAATAATTGTTTATTTTATATAATTATATATTCATTATATGTCTTTTTTATAATTTGATGACATATCAATTCTCTGTTATCCAACAATACATTGCTTTAAAATTTGTGACATACCAATTCTACATTTTATGCTTAAATTTTAATAACCGATTAAACCGACCGATTAAACTGATAACCGAATAAACTGATAACCGATTATGGGGTAAAAATTTGGACAGTTTTGGTTTTTAATTTTTTATAACCGACTTAAATGGTTTGGTTATTTTTTTACCTACCAAACTGACCAAACCAACCGTTTTGCACCCCTATATATAACAATTCGGGACTTGCTTGATAAACCAATATGGGATGCTTTGACTGATCTTAGTCGTTTCTTCAGAGACATATGTTCAAAAACGTTAAATAAAAAAGACATGTCAATACTTGAGAAGAACATTATTGAGATCACGTGTAAGCTTGAAAAAATATTCCCATTAAGTTTTTTTTTACTCCATGGAGCATTTGCAAATCCATCTACCCTGTGAAGCTCGTGTTGGTGGTCCATTTCAATATTAATGGATGTACCCTTTCGAGAGAATGATGAAAAACCTTAAGAGGAAGGTGAAAAATAGAGCTTACGTTGAGGGGTAGATATGTGAAGCATACAGTTTCGATGAGATATCTACGATTGTATCATACTATTTTCCCGATGAAGTCTTGACAAAGGCCAATAGAGTCCCAATACATGATGATGGGGGCAATATTGAACCAAATGGTCGCCTTTCTGTATTTGGTCTATCGGATCGCGCTTATGGAAAAGGGACGAACATATTCCTCTCTGAGCAAGAATTACATGCTGCACATACTTACATTCTTCTCAATTGCGAAGAGATTGACAAATTTGTGAGGTATACATGTAAAACTAATATTTAACTTTATATCTGAACCTGCAATCTCAAATATTTATGTGTTAATATTTATAATACATGTATAGATCATACGATGACGAGTTAAAAGCAAATCAAAACAGCATCATTGATAAAGATATTCAATTAGACGTGATCAAAATTTTGTACTTTGGCTAAATAACAAAGTAAGTTAGTTAAGTTAATTAAGCTAATTAAGCCCGACTTTTCACGTATTCATTTATGGATTCATTTAATTTAATAGAATGTGATAATTCATAATTTATAAAATTATTTTAGGCTCTTAATGTCGGAACAAAGAAAGACAGAAAGCCCTGAAGAATGCTCAGATTGACCATCTATAAGAGGCTAAGCAGTACATGTATGAGTATTTCCCCTAGTGGTGCGCGCAGCCAATATGGGCTTATATGTGTGAGCATTGAAAATTTGAGAGCTAAGTTAAGTGACTCAAGACTACCGCCACGAACAGAGCCTTAGGTGCAGCTAAAGGTGACAATGCAAAAGGCACCTATAAGGGCGGCAATATCTCACAGTTGCAGTATATTGCTGCCAAGGTACGTATAGATTCCGAGTTATATTTGTAAGAGGCTACATCCCAGGGTCAATTTATCCATTGGTCAGATGTGTACGTGGCAACCCGCGATGGTATACTAAAGGCGCTCCAAATACATGTAAATTTTTATAAGTTGATATATTGTTTATAATTTTTGACGTCAGTCATTCTTTAGCGTAATTAATTATTTAATTATAACTTATTTAATTTTTAACCTGATGACAAGATACTTATAAAACATTAATGGACGAACGATATCCTATTGGCACCCTGCGACCGCCAATAGATTAAGAATTATGAGAGAGGGCATCGGTTGTGAAGAAAAATTACGTCAAAGGCCAAAGACAACGATGCCAATCGTCTATCAGTGGCATGGGTAGTTCTGCTACGCAGTCTACTCAGACATTAGGGTATGCAAACACGATGCATACTGCTATTGACTGTGTCAGAGTTATCTATCAAGATCGTGAGCTTCTTCGTACACTGGATGCATAACTGCAGTCTTTGGGAGCAGATGAGTTAGCATATGCAATGATGGCTGTAGCACAGCAGCATGATGGCTTCGAGGTAATCTTAGCACTTTGTACTTACAATGACTCAAATTCCTTAATTAATATATATTTAACATTGTTTTATTCTTTTATTTTACAGGCCTGTTTGACGAGGATGCATGGAGACGTTTTTGTATTCTCCAATTCGTCTGTTTCTACGTTTTTATTAGTATATGCATAGATATGGTATTTATATTCTGATCACTTTTATATATAAACCTTACGTTGGTTAGTTTATATTTCAATTCGAATGGATTGCATTTTATATATTCTTTCTAGATATATATATATACAATGAATGAATTAGTTGATATTATGAATACGTATGAGACTTAATATATATATATATATATATATGAACTGCTGTATGTTGGGATATAAAGCAGGTACAAACATGTACAATTTTTTTTGGGAAATCCACAAAATAGAGATTTTTTTTTTTGTATCAATGACCGCACGCGGTCGCTGATATATTTCGACGACTGCATGCTTTTGCTGATATATTTTCAGCGACCAATAGTATCAGCAACCACATGCGGTCAGTAATGTAGGTCGTTGAATGTGAAACCACGTGGCCGCCAAGTCAGTCTGAAGCTGAGTCATTTTAGTGACAGCGCCGATCGCTATTATTGATCGCTGATAATCCGGTCGTTGATGGTGAACGCTAATGTGAATCCAGTGACCAGGTAATCTGTAACCGATATCAACGGTCGAATTCGATCGCTAATATGCTATCGTAGATAGACGACTTTTTTTTTTTTATAGTATCTGTGCATAAATGAACTTTAAATCATAGAAAGGCCAACATATTGTCCCTAAATTTAATTTAGACAGGTGTACGGTTGACAATAAAAATCTGGAGGACTATGGAGTTGTAAAGTCTGGAGGAGAGTTGAGTCCCTGTAACCTTTCATTTCTCAAGAATTCTCTATCTTGTATTAATACTTCTTAACCTTTCATAAAGGAGTAGTAATGAAATTTTGCACAATTTTGTTTCTACTTCCAAAGATATTTAATACAGTATTCTTCCATTAATCTAAAAAAATTAAGTGTCTTAAGTATATATATCGTTTATTTTGGTATTAATTTTTTATTTTTTTATGACACTAATAATGTGCCTATATTTTTATGTGCTTCTAAAGTTATTTTCCTTTGAAATGGCCAAAAGATTTAATTAAAGACACTAAAATTTAATATCTTAAAGTTGAAATATTAGAATTAATTCAAGTTATAAAAAGTAAAAAAATTGAAGGTCTAAATTGTGTTTAAACCTTAAATATGTGGTGGTAAATTTCTCTAACATTTTATTTTTCATCATTCTTACAAAGCCACAAGTGATGACTATAACAACTGTCTATATAAACTCCACATGCACCGAAACCATATCTAAGAAATGGCGGTCACAAAAGTTTTACACATGAACCCAGGCAATGGAGAATCTAGCTATGCCAGCAACTCAATCATTCAGGTTTCTCTATCTCTTTTTCGGCGACGAATTTTTCCGTCGCTAATTCAACAGATTCTGGTAGTGCGAATCATATATACATGTCTTATTAATTATGATTCTTAATTAGTTTAATCGTGTTAATTTTCAGAAAATAGTGATTTCAGAGGTACGGCCCATATTAGAGGACACCATCAAAGCTATGTATAATGAAACCTTCCCCAACTGTTTAAAGATAGCCGATCTCGGTTGCTCTTCCGGGCCAAACACCATCTTGTCAGTTTCCAATATTATCGACGTTGTTTATGATCTATGCCTGCAAAGGAATTGTAAAATACCCGAGTTTCATGTGTATTTAAATGACTTGCCAGCAAATGACTTCAACAGCGTTTTCAAATCGCTGGCACCAGTCTATGACAAGCTCAAGAAGGATAAAGGTGACAAATGCAGGTCTTGTACTTTCATATCGGCTATGCCAGGCTCTTTCTATGAGAGGCTTTTCCCTACCAAAACCCTACACTTTGTTCACTCCTCTTATAGCCTTCATTGGCTCTCTCAGGTAGTTTTAAGTTTGTTTATCATTTTTTTAAATTTATTTTTCACTTATCTAAATAGCCATGTAAATGAAATTGAAATGGTCTCAAACTTACGTCTTAAAAGTCAAAATTGATGTTATATTTTAGAAAGATTATTTGTAGGTTCCTGAAAGGCTGGAAAATAACAAGGAAAATATTTACCTAGCGAAGGGAAGTCCTCCTGATGTATTTCTAGCTTATTTGAAGCAATTTCAGAGGGATTTCTCAACATTTCTAAGGGCACGGTCTCATGAAATTGTACCTGGTGGGCGTATGGTCTTAACGTTACTCAGTAGGAGTATCGCCGACCCCTATAGCAAAGATGCTTGTGGCCGTTACGAGTTGCTTGCAAAATCACTTCTTGACATGGTGAAAGAGGTACTGAATAACTAAAATGCAAAATCGACCCTTCAGTTTATCAATTTTGTGCTGATCTCATCCTTCAATTTTCATAACTGTCTAACCCCACCTTGGTGTACATTTTGTTGTTCAAAGTAAATTCCAGTTTTCATAAATATAACCTCTCTTATCGGGAGACCTATGACCATTTATAAAAACTTGAGCATGGTTGAACAATTATATGTACTTTAAGGACGGTGTTTGACAATTATGAAAACTAAAAGACGATATCGTTACAACATGAGAAAAATTGAAGGGTCAATTTTGCATTAATCTACTGAAAATAATGGTTGCCATAGAAAAAGTTTTACCAAATTGTATGTGGGATAATATATTAATTTTTTTTTGCTGATCCTTTCATTAATGCCCGTAGCGGATCGTTCAAGAGGCTGATTTATTCTCATTTAATATCCCTTGGTATTTGCCGTATGAGGATGAAGTGAAAGCTATTATTCAGAAGGAAGACTCCTTTAATCTTGATAAGCTAGAGGCTTTTAAACTGAATTGGGATGCAAGTGAAAATGAAGGTCATGTAAGGAGTGCAAAAACTATGGCAAATGGTATAAGAGCTCTTCTAGAACCCATGCTGGCTAGCCATTTTGGAGTATCTATTATGGACAATTTATTCATTAGGTTTGCAGATCATGTGGAGAACTATTCATCCATGGAGAAACCAGATTACTTCAATATAGTCATCTCTTTAACAAAGAAATAATTAACTTCTTTTAAAAGTAAGGAATAATTTTAGTAAGTTGATCGTTAATATTGAGCAATATGCTGCAGCATGATATGATAGAAAATTTGTAGTTGTGTGTGATCTTGTTGATTGGTCAAAAATATCAGGACTGGCCAATCGATAAGACATTTTCTTCAATTCATTTCCAATCTTCTATGCTTAAAAAATCTTTACCTTTTATCGTAGCCTTAATAATTTATGGTGTGTGCAAAGTTTCTGTTAGAATTTAAGATTAAATATCCTAAATAATCTCACAGAAAATTAAAGAAGAATGAAAAGAAAAACAGTACAATATACATCTAAATTTATTAATTTTGGCTAATTTTGTTTGTTCGATATATTTATATATATGTCTTTTATATTTTATAATAATTTATATACAAAATAATATTTATATAATAATTTAAAAACTCTATATTATATAATATGAACTCAAATTTATAAAATTTAAAATATTAATAAAATCTAAGACCAAATTACTAAAAAAATTCTAAGCCCAAAATACATTACATTTAGTTTTGAGGAGACGCTATCCCCCATAAAATCTCTTATTTTTCAAGAGATTCTAAAATTTTGAATCCCAAGTTGATAAGGTTTGACATAGTCTACCTATACTTGTCCTAGTACTTCCTTCATTTCATAATAATAATAAAAAATTAAAAATTAAAAATTTTAATTTAATTTATTTTTGGTTTGTACTCTCTTCATTTTATCATAATAGATTTTTAGGAAAAATATTATTTTAATTTACTTGTTGTTTGTATTTTTTAAAAAGAATAAATTATTTACTATATTATATTACCCATAAAATCTCTTAATTTTCAAGAAATTCTCTCTTCTATATTACTTATTTTCAACTTCACATAAAGGGATAGTGATATAATTTAACAGAAATTTCAATTATTAAAATATAATATTAAATAATTTTCTTTATCTGTGTGTATAAAATTAAAATGACTATTATTATAAAATAGAGAAAATAATTTATTATTATCTCTAATGATAAATTAATACTAGAATATTCCTCTATAATCGAGTAATATAGATTTAATTTATTTATATGTTACTTCCTCTATTTTATAATAATAGTTGTTTTAGTTTTATGTACACCGATTAAAAAGTCCTTTATTATCTATTGATAATTGAAATTTGTGTAAAATTTCATCCTCACCTTTTTATAAGAAATTGAGAACTACTAATATAAGAGTTCTTGAAAGATGAAAAATATAAGAGTACTATAAATTGAAATAAATTATTTTTTCCTAAAAAAAATATTATTATAGAATGGAGAGACTAATTTGTTTCTATTGTGCATATATTTCTGCTACCTTTATTTAAAATTCGACATGCTAATTTCAATGGAGAGCTTTTGGCCGGGGCTTAGTTGTATGTTAAGTAGTTTTAAGTTAAGAAAACCCATGTTGGCTGGATACGAAATCATGAAAAGACACTTACTTGAAGTCACTAATTATAGAGATGAAAGCAACACATTTGGGATGGTGATGTAACCTTTTAATAGCTGCATAATGGGAGAAGGGTCATTGGCAAACATGATCAAGTGCCCACAAGATAATCCTACATTATTGGTGCGGTTCGAATTGATTTAAAAATTGAAATTAAATTATAAATATGGTTTCTCTATTTTTATAAAATTGTCATATATATTAAAATTATTAATATAATTCTATTAATATTTGATTGATTTTTAATATAATTTTAAGATTAATTTTAATTTTTGACAAAAAAACAGGGAAAATGTGAGGAAGTATGGGCATATTTCATGCACATGGAGTCATGGACTATATATATAATAAGAAACAAATAGCAGGGGTCTTAACTAAAAATAATAGTTGCAATAATTAATTAGCAAAATAAATAAATAAATAAATAAATAAATAAATAAATAAATAAAGAGTAGTATGACTGAAAAATAGCAGTCTGGGTACTTGCACTTGTCTGTTTCTCTCTCTCTCTCTCTCTCTCTTCCTAGCCAGATGGCCCAGATCTGCACACAAACACACACACACACACACACACACATCTATATATATATATATATATATATATATATATATATATATATTGAAAACTTATTATCCTATTACAAATAAGATTTTTTTAGAAAGTATCTTTAAGATACATTAAACACGAAATTTAATGCATAATATTATTTGTTTATATATTTGTATTGAATTCAATAATATATTAATCGACCATATATATTAAATTCAATACAAATACATAAAAAAATAATATTTAATAAATTCTCTCTCTTATTTTTCGCGCTTAATATGTGCTCTGAGTGCATCTTCAACAGATGGACTATTTTATGGACTATATTTAGTCCATATGACATCATTAAATGTCATTTAGTCTTCAATCATTTCAAGAGATGGATTATCATGTGGACTATAATATAAAAGAATTAAAATAATCAATGAATTCAAAAAAGCTCCAATCATCTTCTACCATTCCATTTAAATATTATTAAAATTATAGTCCATAGACTATCTCATTCCTTAATTTAGTCTTTCTTTTCCATTAAATATAATCACAGACTATATATAATCTGACTGCTGGAACTCTAAGATAAATCTTAAACTATATTTAATCTAAAATTTTATTTCTAACCATTATTAAAAATACTCTTAAAACACACATTAAACGAACCCTTACAAATATTCGACTCCATTCAGGATTTGATTATTGAAGTAACAAATGGTGCCAAGTCATTCGGAATCTCTTCACAAATTACAACTCCATTCAGGATTTGATTATTGAAGGAACAAATGGTGCCAAGTCATCTCTTTGCTCATTTTATTCTAAGAAAAGAGTCGTATTTATAAAATTTATAAATATTGAGAATATATTTTTATTTTATTTTTGATTTTGAAATAATAAATTGTTTAGTATTAATTGACAAATTTAAGAATATTATATTATTATTTATTATAATCAATAAAATATAACTTTTTTATAAAAAAAAATTTAATAAACGAGACTCTTTATATAGAAATGAATAGATTTTGCATGGCTTATATCTACTAGCTGAACAATAAACTTCTTATATGAACAATTTTTTTGACAAGTTGTTCTTGTGAAAGGATAGTGGTCAGATATAGCCAAAGATACATAATACAATCTTAGTTTTAAAAGTCAACTCATCTAGCTAAAATATCCAAGGAAAAAAATACATATTTAATGAAATCAGCAAAATTATTACAAGGGACGGATAACTACGAAAAAATCTCTAGTGTCTATCAAATTTGGCTTTTTTTAATTAGTTTTTCTTTCGGTTGAAAGGCCAGACTACTCGGTCAAAAACTTCATGGGACCCCTTTCCAAGATCTTAAATAATCTCAATTGCCAAAGAGAAAGCAAAGGTAGCAGAAATGGTGGTCACAAATGTTCTTTACATGAATGCAGGCAATTGTGAATCTAGCTATGCCAATAACTCCATCCTTCAGGTCTCTCCCTTCCCTTTCTCTCTGTCTCTCTCACACAGAAACTCAAACAGTTCACACAGAAATAGTCCATCTCTTACTCCATCTGTTTCAAAAATAGTCTCATTTGTTAATTTTTTTTCTCTATAAAAAAAAATCTTCTTTCTACTCGTAGATAGTGACATGATACAAATTCTTCATCCTAATTTTTGATGAGGAGACATCAAGTAATTATTTTCGATACATATTTAGTGACATCGGCACATTTATTATTATAAGGGACGAATAATTAACTTATTGTCACAAAATCTTCTTCTTTTTTGCCACTAAATATGTATTGCATATAATGAGTGAAGCCCCTAATTTTGGGGGTTGATATCATCAAAATAAATTAAATTTATGTTGTTAAAACAAAAATATTTTTAGTGACAGTATCAGCAATAAAATTTTGCAAGTCAGACTCGTCTCGTAGAACGGTAGGAGTATCTATTATCTCACCCTAAACATTTTACTCATGTAAATTTATGTTGTTAAAACAAATATATTTTTAGTGACAGTATCAGCAATACAAAAAATCATTCCTGATTTTGCAAATTTTGCAAGTCAGACTCGTCTCGTAGAACGGTGGGAGTATCTATTATCTCACCCTAAACATTTTACTCATGTAAATTTTCAGAAAATAGTGATTTCGAAGGTACGGCCCGTATTAACGGAGACCATCAAGAATATGTATAGTGAAACCTTCCCCAAGTGTTTTAACATAGCTGATCTCGGTTGCTCTTCGGGGCCTAACACCCTCTCCTCCGTTTCCGATATTATCAACGCAGTTTATGATCTGTGCCGGGAAAATAATCGGAGAGTACCGGAGTTTCATGTGTCTCTAAATGATCTGCCGGAAAATGACTTCAACAACCTTTTCAAATCACTCCCAGTTTTCTATGACAAGTTCAAGAAGGAAAAAGGAGACGAATTCGGGCCTTGTTTCATATCAGGAATGCCAGGTTCATTCTATGGCAGGATTTTCCCTAGCAACAGCCTACACTTTGTTCATTCTTCTTACAGTGTTCATTGGCTGTCTCAGGTATTTTTCATTTTTGGGTATGTAAAAAGAAACTTTCATTGAAGAGATACTCTTTTTGATAATATTGTATAAAGCTGTTAGATCTATGTAGGGACATTCTAATTTTGAAATATATGCAAGTAATACGAGTATTAATTCAGGTTAATTTTGAATTTAAAAATAGACTTTAAATTTTTTTATGATAATCTTATAATTAAGATATCCTACTAGGCAAATTCATACAAATTGGATAAGGCCACGAAAGAGTTACATCATTGATAATGTTGCAATAGTTTGTTTATCCGTTCGCGAAAACAGATAAAAGGTATGTTGATGCGACAGAAAGACGTACACACTGTTGCGACGACTTTTAGAGGTGCCGATGTTTGTATGTGTTCACCGCAGCATGTTTTTTAGTTTTTCCTGGTACATGGAATACAAGAAAGCACATAAGAAAAATAACGTTACGTTTTTGTATATATATATATATACACACCTAATAATGTATTAATTAATGTTCCTGATTATAACACGGTAGGTTCCTGAAGGGCTAGAAAATAACAAGGAAAATATATATCTAGTGTCGGGGAGTCCCGACGTGTTTGAGGCGTACTTGAAGCAATTTCAGAGGGATTTTTCATCATTTCTGAGGTTACGCTCCCAGGAAATCGTACCAGGTGGGCGAATGGTTTTAACATTGCTCGGTAGGAGCATCGCTGATTTCTCTAGCAAAGATGGATGGGGCCGTTACGAACTGCTTGGAGAATCACTTGCTGGCATGGTAAAGGAGGTATTGAAACTAGACTATTTAACTAGTTTTTTAACTGATAATATAGCTAAAGCAAAAATTATATTGTTAGAATATAAAATATTGAGTGTTATCGTTAAATATGTATTTTCTGCGACAGTACCATTTTTGCTCTAGATAATATCAGCAGGAATAATATATGGTTATTATTCAATATTTTTAATTTCATAGTGCGACATTGTACTTAAGTACCATATATGCTTGTTACATATTTTTGTTTAACAGTTTATTGATCATTTCGTGGTTTCCTTCAGGGGATTGTTGAAGAGGCCGATTTATTTTCATTCAATATCCCTATCTATTTGCCATACAAGGACGAAGTGGAGGCTATTATTCAGGATGAAGGCTCCTTTAATCTTGATAAGCTACATACTTTTAGAGTGAATTGGAACGTTGGCGAGAACGATGGCGAGATAAGTAGTGCAAAAACTATGGCAGATGGTACAAGGGCTTTTATGGAACCCATGCTGGCTGGTCATTTCGGAGATTCTATTATCGACGATTTATTCATTAGGTTTGCAGATCATTTGGCTGAGGTTTCATCAATGGAGGATCTTAATTGCTTTAATATAGTTGTCACTTTAACAAAGAAATAACTAAGTAATGATCATCTGTTTTGCACAATTTGTTGCGAATCCTCAGCTCCCACAAAAAGATGCATTTATGTAAGAAAATAATTGTGGAAGTATCTTATATGTTTTTATGAAGTGCACGATGTTTATGTTGAAAATTGATTTATGACTTTCAAGAATTTCGTAATTATGTTCATTTAGTAACCAAAAAAGAGGTAGTACGTCTTCAAGTAGTATGTTTTAGTTTTTGGTTAATGTTCCTATATGAACTGCTTTTGGTCCTGTACTAATACCTTATCTAAGGACTTGACTGAGTTGTAGGTTACCAAGTAAAAAAAATGTTAAATACTTGGTACTTATATACTAGAATGACAAGTATATATTGAAATGTCAATGATGAACAAGAACCAGATTTTCAGGAGTTTGAGTGCCAACAGGTGCTTCTCCTATTTTGGATGACTAATTAACAGTTGACAAGTTATCCACAACACTTGATTTTCAGCTGGTAACAACACATTTTTTTTTTGTTTTTGCTAATTTAAATTCACACATTATTTTGTCACCACAAATTAATATTTGAACACTCATCCTCTTGGTACACAAGGGGTGAGAATAATCGTTGGGCCAAGACACTAGATTATAGCAATAATTTTACTGAGATGAACTATCCAAAGCAAATTTAGGGTGATGTTTTAAATTAAATTCTATAATATAATATATGCCGGACTCGGTATATTAATTAAACTCTCTTCGTTCTAAAGTATAGCATCAATTTTAATTTTTTTTTAAAATAGTTTAAGATATTTTTAAATTCAAAATTAATATTATTTTATTTAACTTTAGACGATACTATCTATAAAAATTGTAAATTATCTAAATATAATACACCCTCTGTGACGCTCCCAAATTAGGGTCTACACAACCCAAACTTTAGTCATAAAAAAACATAACAACTATTACAACACGGTACAAGTACAACAATACAATGTTCAATAATACACAACTAAGTCTTCACTATTATTGTCACTCTAATTTACAATATATGAAGACTACTACAGCTTTTACTCGGACATTCACTCCATTCTTCGGCTAGACCCAACTACTCTCTCATTTCTTGCTGAAGAACAATAGAATAAAAAGGAAACGGTGAGCTCAAATAACTCAATAAATAATACAATGACTAAGATAATGATGAATAAATTATCAATAGTTTTCAACAGTGATGAGTTCCTGATAGAATACAATAGGTAACAAATTTTAAATCAACAATTATAGCGGAATGATAGAATATAATAGATAATAAGTTTTCAACAAATATCTGCAGTGGAATAAGCAATCCATTAGAAGAATCATGTAAACTATATTGTCTACTAACTTCTCTTTTTTCAGAAAAAGCATCATCTACTTTTATCATATGAAACACCACTGCTCATGATCATGCCAAACAACGATTTTTCTTTCCTCCATGTCAAAAAGAACTTTAAGCACGTGTCCTAAACGACACTTAACAATCATATCGTCTTTGCCCCAGGCCAAAGACATTCACCAATCATACCATCATCTGTGCCACAGGCCATATATATTCATCAATTATATTATCTTTGCATCCAGGCCAAAGATATTCACAACAAGTTTATTCTTGATGATTAGAATTGATAATAGTGATATAAATGATGACAAAGAAAGAGGATAATATGATAAATAATAGACATTAGAAGTTTACAAATTTTACTTTGTCCAGAGTCAAAAAATGTCCAAATTGTTAACATGATGTAGAGTCAAATTCAAGAATGATATTCAAGATCCATAGTTCAAAAATAACAGTTAAAATTCGATAGAAAGGTTCAGGTAAATAAGAAGGTTCATGTGAAATAATTTTAAATGAAGCGCAAACTATTAATCATTTCAGAAATTTTATCGAACAATACTTACCATAATAAGTTTAAGAATATGAAATAAAATAATATCACTTACCTTATCACGTGAAAAGAGACTGCTTTAAATGTAATGGACCAACCTATATATTTATAATATAATTCGTAACTACCACATATAAATTTCACGGTGTACACTAACTAGTATATTATGAAATTGTCAAAAGTGTTTTTATAATATAAATTTGTATAGTGTATAGAATAAAATATAATAATTTCAAAATAGTTTTTGAAATAATATTTCAAAATAGAATCTTCCAAAGGAAATTTTTCAAAATAAATATTCTAAAGGAAAAGTCTTATAAAAGAAGATTTGTGAATACCGTGTAAAGTGAGTATTTGTGCGAATATTACTCTTTTAATAAAAGACTCATTTGAGAAATTCTTGCACTCCTTTTGGCTTTACCAAAACATCAGAGTAGCCTCACAACACTCAAAGTATACTCATAATATATCAGTAAAGGAAAAGAAAAGTGTGAGTTAAATTGTTCAACCGATCAATCAATTTTTAGGGTAAGAAAGTGCACACTCGGTTTGACAAAAAGAAGAGGTGGGTGCGGTAGGTGGCATACCAATTTTGAATTTGGAGGAATCTGATTATAAAAGGGGTACGTCAGTTTCAATTCATTCATCTGATTTCATAATAAAACAAAACCTATATTATAATATTTCAGAATAAAATAAATAACTTTATATATTATATTATAATAAAACAAATAACTTTATATATAATAATAATTTATTTTTTATTCATGTGAGTTCCACTGAAGGGAGAAAATTGTTAGAGTTAATGTCCTAGAGGCTAATTATTTGATGTAATTACTTAACATTTTTGATATTATATTTGATTGAATAAATGGATTATTTTATTATGATTGCATTTACTGCGTTATATAAATGTTAGCATAATAAAATCCCTTAGAATAGTGATACGAATTATATAGCTTCAAGTATATGACTTGAACATGAGATTATATAATTACAATTAGTATCATTGCTCTTAAATATCCCTAGTCGAGTATCATTGTTAATTAGACAACAATGATGCATTGAGACTAGTATGTGGATTGACTGATGGCCAAATCTCATTGGTCATAAATATATGAAATATTTGAGTCAATGCATAGGTACATGTTAGAGAACAATGTACTGGACTGACCCACCATGAGAATTCTATGTGGAGCATTATGCAAAGTGTCATAAGAAATTCTCATAGTAACAATGATGTAATGATCTTCCGACCTGAGATCACTATATTATTACACGAGAATTTATGTAATTGGTATCATCAAATGTCACCTTTAATAGAGTGGACAATAAAGGTGATTATTGGGTACATCATGAATCATGTGAGGAATATGAGTGATCTAGATAGAATTTAACCCTCCTATATATTAGGGGTGATATCCATAGGCCTCTTGATTGAGTAGGACTATGAAATGCATGGTCATGCTCAAATATTGATTTGTTTCATATATATTCTACTCATTGATCAAGAAAACTCAGATTAAATTATGAAGAGTATGACACTTTCTATGCCTCGAGTTTAATCTAGGATGTCGAGGTTAAAAGGATTAAATTGCATTGAAACATTAGTCACAAAAAGGTTGCATCGAATCACCGATCTTATTATTATTTGGGTAGCAGTGATGCATTACTAGATGTCGCTCACTGTTTATAATTTTATAATATGATTTTAAAATTATTGCCAACATAATAATAACTTATAGGGTCACACACTTAGAACGTATTTAAAAATGAATTAATTTAAATTGTAAGTATTTAAATATATCAATATGATTGATAGTATTTAAAATTACGAATTTAAATTAATAGAATAATTTATATATATGTATATTAATTAAGTTAGACTTAATTAAGATATAATTTATATAAATTTGGATTTTATTTTTCTAATTAAATTAGGTTTTGGTTAATTCCTATTAACTACTATATATATGATATATCAGTAGTCTTAATCACGTATGGAACAAAAACTAAAACCCTAGCCGCTTTCAGAAAGAAGGTAGAGAGAAAAATAATTCGAAAATCCAGATCTTGGTGGCTAGTACCGCGGTTCCTTTTGCTGCAGATCGTGAGACGATTCGCGGAGTGTTCGTGTGGATATCGTAAAGACGCAGTCGTTGGATTGCGTTAAGGATTCGAGACTGCGTCAGAATCCACTAGCGTTGTAATGACCGAAAAAATTACGAACATAATTTATTTTTTATTTAATTATATCCATAAGAAAATATGAGGTATAAAGTATGTGTGTATGTGTTAAATTGTATGATGAGATGTATTAAGTTAGTTAAATAAAATAATTAACTAAAGAAGGAAAAAGATTGCAAGAGAAGCTTATGTGATAAAATCACAAAGCTTGAATGTTGGCCTTGTATGGCAAATAAGAAGTTTTATAATGAATAAGTTAATTACTTGTAGGAATGATGAGAAAGAAGAAGCAAGTGAATTATTAAAGATAACCCCATTGTGAAAATAATTGTACGTGTATGTGTAACGATATTATAAACCCAATTTTGATGATAAGAGTTAGTGAATGATTTAATTTAATCAAGTCAAGGTACTTGTATTAACATGTGTTAGGGTTTTATTAAAACAAACCCAAGAATTTGTAAGTGATAGTGTTATGTAAGCTAATTTAATTAAATAGTCTAATGGGCTTATAAATAACAAGTCTAATTGGATTATATAATAATTCCAAATGATATATTAAATTAAGTCCAATAAACCAACCTAGTAGCCTATATAATTTAATTAAACAATGATCCATGTAATAGTTAAAACAAGCCCAATACTTAATTTAATTAATTGTAGCATGTGTTAGTTAATGTTAGCCCAATATAATAAATAAATTGAGCCAAAACAAATTAAATAAATGAGCACAATATAATTAATTCTAAGGTCCAAAGTGGAGCCCAATAAGCTTGTATATGTGAATATGTATACATATATTGGTATATATATATATATATATATAATTATATAGGACTTAAAAATAAAGTCAAATTGGAGAAATAAAATGGTCAATCCCGAATTTTGGGGCCTACATGGATGGGAAGCTAGCTTGTTGGTTGATTTTTGAGTGTAAAATGGTTCAAACAACCCCCAACCACCCTAGTCATTCATATTCATCATTCTCGGATAAGTCGCTCCAGCATTAATGAGTCCGAACGTCATTCGGTTGCAGGCATAAATGGCCCGATGATTGATAAATGAGGTATTCGAGATATCTTCTCCCTCCATCAAAATCTGATTGTATCCCGAAAACGCGTCCAAAAAGCTCAGTGTGGCATTCCCTGAAGTTGCATCAATCAATTGGTCGATGTGTGGCAAAAGATAGAAATCCTTCGGGCGAGCTTTATTCAGGTTCGTGTAGTCGATGCAGACTTTCCACTTTCCATTCTGTTTGCGGACCAATACGACATTAGCAAGCCATTCCGGGTACTCAATCTCTTCGATAATACCAGCGTCCAATAGCTTTCCTACTTCTTTATCAATGATCTTCTGTCATTCGGGAGCAAAGATCCGTCTCTTCTAGAAGACAGGCTTTTTCTCGGGATCAACGGATAGCCTATGGACGACCACATCTTTCGCCATCCCCGGCATATCTCGAGGCGTCCAGACGAAGATATCAGCATAAGTTCTAAGTAACTCTGTTAATCCCTTCTTCAAAGTATATTTTAACCCGACTCCTATCTTGACCAACTTCTCGGTATATCCCGGAATGAGTTCTACATCCTCGGCTTCTTCAGCAGGGGAAGCCAACGGGTCAGTAACTCCCTCGGTAAAAGGCTCAACATCCACCGTCAAAGTCTGCTTCATCTTGCTGACCCCAACCAGTGGTGCCGTGAGAGCGTGCCGATAACACCTCATCGCAATGTCAAGATCACCTTTTACTTCTCCGACTCCGTGGAAAGTAGGAAACTTCATCTTAAAATGGGCAATCGAGGTGACTACCTGAAGTGCTGATAGTGTCGTTCTTCCAAGGATAGCATTATAAGCTGAGTCCATCTGTACTACAAAGAAGTTGACGTTGATCTTCAATTGTTTAGGAGCGTTTCCGAACACCATTGGTAACTCCACTGTCCCGATTACAGGCACGACTTCATTCCCGAACCCGTATAAGGGTGATTCTTGTCCCACTTCCGGCCTGATCCCTTCCAAATCCATGCGTTGATAAGCATGACTGTATAACACATTAACAGAAGATCCGTTATCGACCATTATCCTTTTCATATCCACAAGTCGTACTTTGGTAGTTATCACTAAGGCCCCTTCATGTGGTTCCACAGGATCAGCTAGGTAATCCTCATCAGAAAACGAGATGACCATACCCGGATAAAGTCGTCTTGGTTTGGCCGACTGTTCTGCCAAAGCCATTACAATCTCCGAAGTGAATTTCCGGCGCTTTCCCTCCTGGTTTCTAGGTACCCCTCCACTGATGACATCAATAACTGGCCTCGGCTGATTTGTTCCAGCCTCATTCTGATCGTCCCTTTGTGGTCGTCCTCTTTGAGGGATTGTGCGCCCAGCGACAAAGTGCAATAATCGCCCACTCTGCACATTCTTCTCAATAAGCTGCTTCAAGTCGTGACATCTTTCCGCATCACGTCCTCTCGACTGATAATACTCACAAAATTGATTCGAGAAACCCCGATAACCCCTCCTCGTTCGGGGTGGTTAAAAAATTTGTGTACCTTTGATTTCATTTAATATCTGCACCCGATCGGCATTCAGAGGAGTGTATGTCTTCTGTTCAAATTTGGGCGAGGTGGGTGGTCGGTTTGCCTGATTGCTTCCCTTCGGGCCAAGCCTATCCAGCACATCAGATTTCCCTTCCTTTGGTTTGTACTGGCCAGTCCCCTTCTGATTCTTTGTCAAAGTAGTCATTGCTTCTTCAATCGCAATAAAATTCTCTGCTCGCTCATAAGCATCAGCCAGATCCTTCGGCGGTTTGAACATGATGTCCTTCATCAACTTCTTTGATTTGCCAATGTCCAACCCCGTAGTAAAGAATCCAAACGCCTGAGTCATATCCAGGTTAACCACTGCCCCTGCAGCCTCCCTGAACCGCTGTACATATTGGTTTAGGGTTTCATCTCCCCTTTGCTTAATTTGCATCAGCGATGCTGTTAATTTCCCCCTCTTTTTATTGCTCCCGAACCGGTCATGAAACTTGTCGCATAACTCTTTCCATGAATTAACACTTCTCGATGGCAAAGATACGATCCATTGCTTCGCTGCCTTTTTTAAAGTGGTTAGGAAGATCTTGCACATCCTCGCATCAGAGTGGTTGTAATACCCCATTATAATTTCATAGGAATTCTTATGGTCGTAGGGATCACCGGTACCATCAAAAGATTCCAATGACGGCAACTTCATCTTCGGGTCAGCCTTTTTCATGTTAATCGTAGCTGAGAATGGAGACTTGGTGTCTACGGGTTTAGCTCCCGCCTTAACTTCAGCTAACTGTCTTTCTAGGTCTGCCATTCTTTTTCTAAGTAAATCATCATCACTGGCTTTCTGAGAGTCAAGTCCAACCCCTGAGCCTTTTCTAGGACTTCGTATTTCTCGACAATCAGATGTATCTTCTAAACCTGTCCTCGGACTCCGAGCTATATGATCGTCAGGCTGATACCCTAACCCCCTTCTCGGGCTCCGAGCTACATGATCGTCAGGCTGATACCCTGACCCCCTTCTCGGGCTCCAAGCTACACGATCGTCCTTTCGGTTACGTCTCCACCGTGGGGATAGGGAGTACGTCCACCGGTCTGAGAAGTCGACCTTCAGTCGTCTTCTTGGTCGAGAATCAAGACCGGGAAACCGTGATTCAAGGGCGAAGAGGATGAAGTCCAAATACAAGGCCCTAAAGAAGAAAAATAAGCAGCTAACCCAGGATAACCTGAGCCTCAAAACCTCCAACGAAAATCTCCAACAACAATTCGAGGACATAGTTGACATAGCAACCAAAGGACCGAAGAGATCTCCCGATTTCAGATTGAGAACTCCGAAACGTTGAAGAGTGTTTAGCAACAAACTGAGGAACTCGCCCACCTAAAAGAACAGAACGCCCAATTGTCCTCAGACATCCAACGCCAACAAAATGCCAACCAAATCTTGAGGGAACAGGGTCGACTAAGGACCCCCGAACTACGCTATCAAATCCTCGAGGAGTACAGAGCTTCTCCCGAACTGTTAGAGGAGATAATAGAACAATTCAGCAAAGGATTCCAAGCAGCCATAGCAAAGGCAACAAAAGCTGGTGTGGATCCTGCAGTTTTCTCCAACTCCGACTCTGATGCTCCCAAGGACAACACTTAACCACCATTTTTTTTATTTCCAAATGTAAATCGCAACTATTATGAATGAAATTCAGAACTTCATAAATTTCTTGTGCGAACATACACTAAGTACTAAAATTTCCACGAAATCCAACAAGTATAAATAAAGCAAAACATCCCAACTAACTATTGGAAATACTTCCTTAATCTAGTTGCATGCCAAAAGTTCTTCAAATCGGATCTAGACATATCCCGAAGACGATATGTCTCATATTTCACAACTTCGACTACCTCATACGGTCCTTCCCAATTTGGCATCAATTTGCCCGTGTTCAATGGTGTAGATGCTTCAGCCTCCCGAAGGACCAAATCTCCGACCTCAAAACGCATAAGTTTAACCCTCCAATTATAATGTCTTGCTGTTTTTTGTTGATAAGATGCCAACTTCAGTAATGCAGTATCCCGAGTCTCATCCAACAGATCTAGATTAAGTCGAAATCCCTGATCATTATATAATTCATTGAAATTAATCACCCGAAAAGACGGAGAACCGACCTCTACCGGAATCAAGGCCTCAGTTCCATATGCAAGTCGAAATGGAGAGTCACCCGTCGTCGTCCTAGGAGTTGTTCGATAAGCCCATAAAACACTGGGAAGTTCTTCGGGCCATCTCCCCTTAGCAGTATCGAGCCTTCTATTGATTCCGTTCAGTAAAGTTCTATTAGTCACTTCAACTTGTCCATTAGCCTGAGGATGCGCAACTGAAGCCCTCCAATGTTGTATCCCCAGGTCTTCAAGAAAATTTTTCAAACTCAGCACCAACGAACTGCAAACCATTATCAGACACTATGACAATCGGAATCCCGAACCTGAAGACAACGTTCTCTTTCAGAAAATGAATACAATCTTGCTCAGTGATCCGCCGAAGAGGTTTCGCTTCAACCCACTTGGTCATATAATCGATTGCAACAATCATATAAACAAACTGACCCCTAGCTTTTGGCATTGGTCCCACCAAATCAACCCCCCAAACGGCTAAGGGTATTGGAGATAGTACCGAGGACAATTCTTCGGGTGGCCGATGTGCAACAGAACTATTCAATTGGCATTTCAGACATTTCTGCACAAACTCCTTAGCCTCCCGAAACATTGTCGGCCAATAATATCCTTGTCGAATACTTATATGCTAAAGACTTTGCCCCCAAATGGTCCCCACAAATACCCTCGTGGACCTCCCGAAGAGCGTAAGAGGCCTCCGAGGGAATAAGACACTTTGCCATAGAACCCGAATAAGCTCGTCGGAACAGATCTTCATCAATCAGGCAGAAATAGGCACTTCTGTACCTTACCTTCTTGGCCATGATCTTATCGGTTGGTAACTTTCCATCAGCCAAATAATCCAAGTACGGTGTTAACCAACAGTTGGACCTTTCAACACACTTGACTTCCTTTCTCATAATACTGGGTTTAATCAACTCTTCTACATATACCGACCCCAACAAAGACTCGCTCGGAGTAGTGGCAAGCTTTGATAAAGCATCAGCCACAGTATTGTCATTTCGATCGATGTTCTGTAACGAGTATGAATCAAAATAGTGCAGAATGTTCTTCACCTTGGATAGGTACTTCGTCATTCGATCTCCGCGAGCTTCGTATTCTCCTTGAATCTGTTTGATCACCAGCTGTGAATCACTAAGAATTATTAAGTTTTTCACTTCTAAACCACGAGCCAACCTCAGGCCTGCCAAGATAGCTTCATATTCTGCCTCATTGTTGGTTGCTTTAAACCTGAACCAGATAGCCTGTTGAACCTTGAAACCTTCAGGACTAGTTAAAATTACACCGGCCCCACTTGAATCCGCCGTAGACGATCCGTCCACGCATAAAGCCCAAGAAAAAGATGAGGGTGGCTGCCCCCCAGCGATCAGTGTAACTTCCGACCCCAAACAGTTAACTGGATTTTCATTCGAAAACATGCATTCCACCATAAAGTCAGCCAAGGCTTGGCCTTTTATTGCTTTTCGAGGACGATAATCCAATGTAAACTGACTCAATTCCACAGCCCATGCTACCATCCTCCCCGACGAATTAGGCTTGTACAGAATTTTCTTCAACGGTTGGTCGGTATAGACAACCACCACCCGGCTCTGAAAGTAGTGTCGTAGCTTTCTGATGGCAATCACCAGAGAATATACACACTTCTCCAGGTTGGGGTACCTTGTTTCAGCATCCCTCAAAGCATGACTTACGTAGTAAACCGGATTCTGTCTACCCCCTTCCTCCCGAACCAACGCTGCTCCGACCGCCAAGGAGCTCACGGCTAAGTACAAATAAAGTAACTTCTTAGGTAAAGGTTTTTGCAGCCGTTGACAGATATTTTTTAATACCTTGGAACGCATCATCGCACTCTAAAGTCCAATGAAAGGACTTCTCGTTTTTGGGCCCTTTCAACGTATCAAAGAACGACAAACACCTTTCTGCTGATCGAGACATGAACCTTCGAAAAGCCGCTATCCGACCTGTTAGTCTTTGTACATCTTTAAAGCTACTCGGCGATTTCATATCAATGACCTCCTTGATCTTCTCTGGATTGGCCTCTATTCCCCTCTTACTAACCAGGTATCCCAAAAATTGGCCCACTCCAAGCCCAAAAATACATTTGGTAGGATTGAGCCGTATATGGTAGTGACGAACTGTCCGAAAGCATTCTTCTAAATCATCCAAATGGTCATGCAGCCTCATACTTTTAACAATCATGTCATCAACATACACCTCCATGTTTCGGCTGATCTGCTTTCGGAACATTTTATTCATCATTCTCTGATAAGTCGCTCCAGCATTAATGAGTCTGAACGTCATTCGGTTGTAGGCGTAAATGGCCCGATGAGTGATAAATGAGGTCTTCGGGATATCGTCTCTCTCCATCAAAATCTGATTGTATCCCGAAAACGCGTCCAAAAAGCTCAGTGTGGCATTCCCTGAAGTTGCATCAATCAATTGGTCTATGTGTGGCAAAGGATAGAAATCCTTTGGGCAAGCTTTATTCTGGTCCGTGTAGTCGATGCAGACTCTCCACTTTCCATTCTATTTGCGGACCAATACGACATTAGCAAGCCACTCCGGGTACTCAATCTCTTCGATAATACCAGCGTCCAATAGCTTTCCTACTTCTTTATCAATGATCTTCTGTCGTTCGGGAGCAAAGATCCGTCTCTTCTAGAAGACAGGCTTTTTCTCGGGATCAACGGATAGCCTATGGACGACCACATCTTTCGCCATCCCCGGCATATCTCGAGGCGTCCAGGCGAAGATATCAACATAAGTTCTAAGTAACTCTGTTAATCCCTTCTTCAAAATATCTTTTAACCCGGCTCCTATCTTGACCAACTTCTCGGTATTTCCCGGAATGAGTTCTACATCCTCGATTTCTTCAGCAGGGGAAGCCAACGGGTTAGTAACTCCCTCGGTAAAAGGCTCAACATCCACCGTCAAAGTCTGCTTCATCTTGCTGACCCCGACCAGTGGTGCCGTGAGAGTGTGCCGATAACACCTCCTCGCAATGTCGAGATCACCTTTTACTTCTCCGACTCCGTGGAAAGTAGGAAACTTCATCTTAAAATGGGCAATCGAGGTGACTGCTTGAAGTGCTGATAGTGTCGTTCTTCCAAGGATAGCATTATAAGCTGAGTCCACCTGTACTACAAAGAACTTGACGTTGATCTTCAATTATTTATGAGCATTTCCAAACACCATTAGTAACTCCACTGTCCCGATTACAGGCACGACTTCATTCCCGAACCTGTATAAGGGTGATTCTTGTCCCACTTTCAGCCTGATCCCTTCCAAATCCATGCGTTGATAAGCATGACTGTATAACACATCAACAGAAGATCCGTTATCGACTATTATCCTCTTCATATCCACAGGTCCTACTTGGGCAGTTATCACCAAGGCCCCTTCATGTGGTTCCACAGGATCAGCTGGGTAATCCTCATCAGAAAACGAGATGACCATAACCGGATAAAGCCATCCTGGTTTGGCCGACTGTTCTGCCAAAGCCATTACAATCTCCGAAGTGGATCTCCGGCGCTTTTCCGCCTGGTTTCTAGGTACCCCTCCACTGATGACATCAATAACTGGCCTCGGCTGATTTGTACCTGCCTCATTCTGATCGTCCCTTTATGGTCGTCCTCTTTGAGGGATTGTGCGCCCAGTGACAAAGTGCAATAATCGCCCACTCTGCACATTCTTCTCAATCAGCTCCTTCAAGTTGAGACATCTTTCCGCATCATGTCCTCTCGACTGATGATACTCACAAAATTGATTTGAGAATCCCCGATAACCCCTCCTCGTTCGGGGTGGTTCAAAAAGTTGTGTACCTCTGATTTTATTCAATATCTACACCTGATCGGCATTCAGAGGAGTGTATGTCTTCTGTTCAAATTTGAGCTGGTGGGTGGTCGGTTTGCCTGATTACTTCCCTTCGGGCGAAGCCTATCCAGCACATCAGATTTCCCTTCCCTAGGTTTGTACTGGTCAGTCCCTTTCTGATTCTTTGTCAAAGTAGCCATTGCTTCTTCAATCGCAATAAAATTCTCTACTCGCTCATAAGCATCAGCCAGATCCTTCGGCGGTTTGAACATGATGTCCTTCATCAACTTCTTTGATTTGCCAATGTTCAACCCCGTAGTAAAGAATCCCAACGCCTGGGTCATATCCAGGTTAACCACTGCCCCTGCAGCCTCCCTGAACCACTGTACATATTGGTTTAGGGTTTCATCTCCTCTTTGCTTAATTTGCATCAGCGATGCTATTAATTTCCCCCTCTTTTTGTTGCTCCCGAACCGGTCATGAAACTTGTCGCATAACTCTTTCCATGAATTAACAATTGGCAATGATACGATCTATTGCTTCGCTGCCTTTTTTTAAGTGGTTAGGAAGATCTTGCACATCCCCGCATCAGAGTGGTTGTAATACCCCATTATAATTTCATAGGAATTCGTATGGTCGTAGGGATCACCGGTACCATCAAAAGATTCTAATGGAGGTAACTTCATCTTCGGGTCAGCCTTTTCCATGTTAGTCGTAGCTGAGAATGGAGACTTGGTGTCTACGGGCTTAGCTCCCGCCTTAACTTCAACTAACTGTCTTTCCAGGTCTGCCATTCTTTTTCTAAGTATATCATCATCACTAGCTTTCTGAGAGTCAAGTCCAACCCCTGAGCCTTTTCAAGGACTTCGTGTTTCCCGATAATCAGATGTATCTTCTAAACATGTCCTAGGGCACCGAGTTACACGATCGTCAGGCTGATACCCTGACCCCTTTCTCGGGCTCCGCTTCTCGGGCTCCGAGCTACACGATCGTCCTTTTGGTTACGTCTCCACCGTGGGGATAGGGAGTGCGTCCACCGGTCTGAGTAAGTCGACCTCCTATCCTGAGAAGTGGTTGGGCCCTTATCTGCCCGCTTCGAATATGGTTTCGGAGGGCCGTAGCTACCCCCGACTCTATCTACCAATGGTGATAAGGGTGGGTCATTCACCCTTCCCCGACCTTCCCTACTCCGAGGCGTCCGTATCCCAGACCCTTGAACTGTGTCCTGAGGCTTCTCATCCTCCGTCAACTCTTCCGATAGAACAACCCACTCTTCCTGCTAATGTCGGAGAGACCGCATAGTCCCTTCTACCGTCTGGATTCTCTGTCTCTTAATAGAGTCCCCCTGATTGTAAGACTCCCTCTCATCAACCTCACGCTCTCGGACAGAAAATTGATGGTTCGTTTCCCTATCATGGACCAAGCTTGGAGAAATAGAGGGGAACAACTGTCGTCCGACCGAGTTGGAGTGCGGCACTGTCGAACCTCCTCTGTGAGCAGATGAACCCAATCTATCCCTAACCGAACCCCTCGTTATAGAAGGTGCTGAAGAACCAGTCTTCTCCGTCCAATCACCTTGATGCTCCATAACCAATCTGCTGCTATGCTTTACTCACTCGGTGATTTTAAAACAGAACCAAAGCCCTCCTTCTAGCGCCAATGTTAACGCCAAATTTTATCACTCGTTGAAATAACGAAACAACAAGAAAAATTAAACGGCAAACACCAATAAAACAGGAGAAAGTATTACGAGAACACAGGAATTTACGTGGAAACCTAATAGGGAAAAAACCACGGGGAAAAGGATAATTCCACTAGTATGATAATCGTGTTTGAATCTTTCTCAAGAACAATAGAGAGTCCGTTTGCTGGAAAATGATGGTTCCGTCTTTTTTAAACAGTAAAATCAGTCTAGCAATAATAATAATATATTTCTCCACTCCCATGAAAGTCTCTATTTATATGAGCGTACAAATATCAGAAAGTGTGTAGGACCAAGAGCCCCTAACCGTGCATGGGCCAACAGCTAAAAAACCCAACTCCAATGAGGCTCCCTTACTCGGCCCATAAAAGAACCCAAGTGTTAAAAGGAAAGTCCAGCCCAACAAAACAACACAGACCAGCCCACACCTCAGTCCAAATATTCTGATCCCAACAGTGACAAATGCAGGTCTTGTACTTTCATATCGGCTATGCCAGGCTCTTTCTATGAGAGGCTTTTCCCTACCAAAACCCTACACTTTGTTCACTCCTCTTATAGCCTTCATTGGCTCTCTCAGGTAGTTTTAAGTTTGTTTATCATTTTTTTAAATTTATTTTTCACTTATCTAAATAGCCATGTAAATGAAATTGAAATGGTCTCAAACTTACGTCTTAAAAGTCAGAATTGATGCTATATTTTAGAAAGATTATTTGTAGGTTCCTGAAAGGCTGGAAAATAACAAGGAAAATATTTACCTAGCGAAGGGAAGTCCTCCTGATGTATTTCAAGCTTATTTGAAGCAATTTCAGAGGGATTTCTCAACATTTCTAAGGACACGGTCTCATGAAATTGTACCTGGTGGGCGTATGGTCTTAACGTTACTCAGTAGGAGTATCGCCGACCCCTATAGCAAAGATGCTTGTGGCCGTTACGAGTTGCTTGCAAAATCACTTCTTGACATGGTGAAAGAGGTACTGAATAACTAAAATGCAAAATCGACCCTTCAGTTTATCAATTTTGTGCTGATCTCATCCTTCAATTTTCATAACTGTCTAACCCCACCTTGGTGTACATTTTGTTGTTCAAAGTAAATTCCAGTTTTCATAAATATAACCTATCTTATCGGGAGACCTATGACCATTTATAAAAACTTGAGCATGGTTGAACAATTATATGTACTTTAAGGACGGTGTTTGACAATTATGAAAACTAAAAGACGATATCGTTACAACATGAGAAAAATTGAAGGGTCAATTTTGCATTAATCTACTGAAAATAATGGTTGCCATAGAAAAAGTTTTACCAAATTGTATGTGGGATAATATATTAATTTTTTTTTGCTGATCCTTTCATTAATGCCCGTAGCGGATCGTTCAAGAGGCTGATTTATTCTCATTTAATATCCCTTGGTATTTGCCGTATGAGGATGAAGTGAAAGCTATTATTCAGAAGGAAGACTCCTTTAATCTTGATAAGCTAGAGGCTTTTAAACTGAATTGGGATGCAAGTGAAAATGAAGGTCATGTAAGGAGTGCAAAAACAATGGCAAATGGTATAAGAGCTCTTCTTGAACCCATGCTGGCTAGCCATTTTGGAGTATCTATTATGGACAATTTATTCACTAGGTTTGCAGATCATGTGGAGAAGTATTCATCCATGGAGAAACCAGATTACTTCAATATAGTCATCTCTTTAACAAAGAAATAATTAACTTCTTTTAAAAGTAAGGAATAATTTTAGTAAGTTGATCGTTAATATTGAGCAATATGCTGAGCATGATATGATAGAAAATTTGTAGTTGTGTGTGATCTTGTTGATTGGTCAAAAATATCAGGACTGGCCAATCGATAAGACATTTTCTTCAATTCATTTCCAATCTTCTATGCTTAAAAAATCTTTACCTTTTATCGTAGCCTTAATAATTTATGGTGTGTGCAAAGTTTCTGTTAGAATTTAAGATTAAATATCCTAAATAATCTCACAGAAAATTAAAGAAGAATGAAAAGAAAAACAGTACAATATACATCTAAATTTATTAATTTTGGATAATTTTATTTGTTCGATATATTTATATATATGTCTTTTATATTTTATAATAATTTATATACAAAATAATATTTATATAGTAATTTAAAAACTCTATATTATATAATATGAACTCAAATTTATAAAATTTAAAATATTAATAAAATTTAAGACCAAATTACTAAAAAAATTCTAAGCCCAAAATACATTACATTTAGCTTTGAGGAGACGCTATCCCCCATAAAATCTCTTATTTTTCAAGAAATTCTAAAATTCTGAATCCTAAGGTTTGACATAGTCTACCTATACTTGTCCTAGTACTTCCTTCATTTCATAATAATAATAAAAAATTAAAAATTAAAAATTTTAATTTAATTTATTTTTGGTTTGTACTCTCTTCATTTTATCATAATAGATTTTTAGGAAAAATATTATTTTAATTTACTTGTTGTTTGTATTTTTTAAAAAGAATAAATTATTTACTATATTATATTACCCATAAAATCTCTTAATTTTCAAGAAATTCTCTCTTCTATATTACTTATTTTCAACTTCACATAAAGGGATAGTGATATAATTTTACAGAAATTTCAATTATTAAAATATAATATTAAATAATTTTCTTTATCTGTGTGCATAAAATTAAAATGACTATTATTATAAAATAGAGAAAATAATTTATTATTATCTCTAATGATAAAGTAATACTAGAATATTCCTCTATAATCGAGTAATATAGATTTAATTTATTTATATGTTACTTCCTCTATTTTATAATAATAGTTGTTTTAGTTTTATGTACACCGATTAAAAAGTCCTTTATTATCTATTGATAATTGAAATTTGTGTAAAATTTCATCCTCACCTTTTTATAAGAAATTGAGAACTACTAATATAAGAGTTCTTGAAAGATGAAAAATATAAGAGTACTATAAATTGAAATAAATTATTTTTTCCTAAAAAAAATATTATTATAGAATGGAGAGACTAATTTGTTTCTATTGTGCATATATTTCTGCTACCTTTATTTAAAATTTGACATGCTAATTTCAATGGAGAGCTTTTGGCCGGGGCTTAGTTGTATGTTAAGTAGTTTTAAGTTAAGAAAACCCATGTTGGCTGGATACGAAATCATGAAAAGACACTTACTTGAAGTCGCTAATTATAGAGATGAAAGCAACACATTTGGGATGGTGATGTAACCTTTTAATAGCTGCATAATGGGAGAAGGGTCATTGGCAAACATGATCAAGTGCCCACAAGATAATCCTACATTATTGGTGCGGTTCGAATTGATTTAAAAATTGAAATTAAATTATAAATATGGTTTCTCTATTTTTATAAAATTGTCATATATATTAAAATTATTAATATAATTCTATTAATATTTGATTGATTTTTAATATAATTTTAAGATTAATTTTAATTTTTGACAAAAAAACAGGGAAAATGTGAGGAAGTATGGGCATATTTCATGCACATGGAGTCATGGACTATATATATAAGAAACAAATAGCAGGGGTCTTAACTAAAAATAATAGTTGCAATAATTAATTAGCAAAATAAATAAATAAATAAATAAATAAATAAATAAATAAAGAGTAGTATGACTGAAAAATAGCAGTCTGGGTACTTGCACTTGTCTGTTTCTCTCTCTCTCTCTCTCTCTCTTCCTAGCCAGATGGCCCAGATCTGCACACACACACACACACACACACACACATCTATATATATATATATATATATATATATATATATATATATATATATTGAAAACTTATTATCCTATTACAAATAAGATTTTTTTAGAAAGTATCTTTAAGATACATTAAACACGAAATTTAATGCATAATATTATTTGTTTATATATTTGTATTGAATTCAATAATATATTAATCGACCATATATATTAAATTCAATACAAATACATAAAAAAATAATATTTAATAAATTCTCTCTCTTATTTTTCGCGCTTAATATGTGCTCTGAGTGCATCTTCAACAGATGGACTATTTTATGGACTATATTTAGTTCATATGACATCATTAAATGTCATTTAGTCTTCAATCATTTCAAGAGATGGATTATCATGTGGACTATAATATAAAAGAATTAAAATAATCAATGAATTCAAAAAAGCTCCAATCATCTTCTACCATTCCATTTAAATATTATTAAAATTATAGTCCATAGACTATCTCATTCCTTAATTTAGTCTTTCTTTTCCATTAAATATAATCACAGACTATATATAATCTGACTGCTGGAACTCTAAGATAAATCTTAAACTATATTTAATCTAAAATTTTATTTCTAACCATTATTAAAAATACTCTTAAAACACACATTAAACGAACCCTTACAAATATTCGACTCCATTCAGGATTTGATTATTGAAGTAACAAATGGTGCCAAGTCATTCGGAATCTCTTCACAAATTACAACTCCATTCAGGATTTGATTATTGAAGGAACAAATGGTGCCAAGTCATCTCTTTGCTCATTTTATTCTAAGAAAAGAGTCGTATTTATAAAATTTATAAATATTGAGAATATATTTTTATTTTATTTTTGATTTTGAAATAATAAATTGTTTAGTATTAATTGACAAATTTAAGAATATTATATTATTATTTATTATAATCAATAAAATATAACTTTTTTATAAAAAAAAATTTAATAAACGAGACTCTTTATATAGAAATGAATAGATTTTGCATGGCTTATATCTACTAGCTGAACAATAAACTTCTTATATGAACAATTTTTTTGACAAGTTGTTCTTGTGAAAGGATAGTGGTCAGATATAGCCAAAGATACATAATACAATCTTAGTTTTAAAAGTCAACTCATCTAGCTAAAATATCCAAGGAAAAAAATACATATTTAATGAAATCAGCAAAATTATTACAAGGGACGGATAACTACGAAAAAATCTCTAGTGTCTATCAAATTTGGCTTTTTTTAATTAGTTTTTCTTTCGGTTGAAAGGCCAGACTACTCGGTCAAAAACTTCATGGGACCCCTTTCCAAGATCTTAAATAATCTCAATTGCCAAAGAGAAAGCAAAGGTAGCAGAAATGGTGGTCACAAATGTTCTTTACATGAATGCAGGCAATGGTGAATCTAGCTATGCCAATAACTCCATCCTTCAGGTCTCTCCCTTCCCTTTCTCTCTGTCTCTCTCACACAGAAACTCAAACAGTTCACACAGAAATAGTCCATCTCTTACTCCATCTGTTTCAAAAATAGTCTCATTTGTTAATTTTTTTTCTCTATAAAAAAAAATCTTCTTTCTACTCGTAGATAGTGACATGATACAAATTCTTCATCCTAATTTTTGATGAGGAGACATCAAGTAATTATTTTCGATACATATTTAGTGACATCGGCACATTTATTATTATAAGGGACGAATAATTAACTTATTGTCACAAAATCTTCTTCTTTTTTGCCACTAAATATGTATTGCATACAATGAGTGAAGCCCCTAATTTTGGGGGTTGATATCATCAAAATAAATTAAATTTATGTTGTTAAAACAAAAATATTTTTAGTGACAGTATCAGCAATAAAATTTTGCAAGTCAGACTCGTCTCGTAGAACGGTAGGAGTATCTATTATCTCACCCTAAACATTTTACTCATGTAAATTTATGTTGTTAAAACAAATATATTTTTAGTGACAGTATCAGCAATACAAAAAATCATTCCTGATTTTGCAAATTTTGCAAGTCAGACTCGTCTCGTAGAACGGTGGGAGTATCTATTATCTCACCCTAAACATTTTACTCATGTAAATTTTCAGAAAATAGTGATTTCGAAGGTACGGCCCGTATTAACGGAGACCATCAAGAATATGTATAGTGAAACCTTCCCCAAGTGTTTTAACATAGCTGATCTCGGTTGCTCTTCGGGGCCTAACACCCTCTCCTCCGTTTCCGATATTATCAACGCAGTTTATGATCTGTGCCGGGAAAATAATCGGAGAGTACCGGAGTTTCATGTGTCTCTAAATGATCTGCCGGAAAATGACTTCAACAACCTTTTCAAATCACTCCCAGTTTTCTATGACAAGTTCAAGAAGGAAAAAGGAGACGAATTCGGGCCTTGTTTCATATCAGGAATGCCAGGTTCATTCTATGGCAGGATTTTCCCTAGCAACAGCCTACACTTTGTTCATTCTTCTTACAGTGTTCATTGGCTGTCTCAGGTATTTTTCATTTTTGGGTATGTAAAAAGAAACTTTCATTGAAGAGATACTCTTTTTGATAATATTGTATAAAGCTGTTAGATCTATGTAGGGACATTCTAATTTTGAAATATATGCAAGTAATACGAGTATTAATTCAGGTTAATTTTGAATTTAAAAATAGACTTTAAATTTTTTTATGATAATCTTATAATTAAGATATCCTACTAGGCAAATTCATACAAATTGGATAAGGCCACGAAAGAGTTACATCATTGATAATGTTGCAATAGTTTGTTTATCCGTTCGCGAAAACAGATAAAAGGTATGTTGATGCGACAGAAAGACGTACACACTGTTGCGACGACTTTTAGAGGTGCCGATGTTTGTATGTGTTCACCGCAGCATGTTTTTTAGTTTTTCCTGGTACATGGAATACAAGAAAGCACATAAGAAAAATAACGTTACGTTTTTGTATATATATATATATACACACCTAATAATGTATTAATTAATGTTCCTGATTATAACACGGTAGGTTCCTGAAGGGCTAGAAAATAACAAGGAAAATATATATCTAGTGTCGGGGAGTCCCGACGTGTTTGAGGCGTACTTGAAGCAATTTCAGAGGGATTTTTCATCATTTCTGAGGTTACGCTCCCAGGAAATCGTACCAGGTGGGCGAATGGTTTTAACATTGCTTGGTAGGAGCAGCGCTGATTTCTCTAGCAAAGATGGATGGGGCCGTTTCGAACTGCTTGGAGAATCACTTGCTGGCATGGTAAAGGAGGTATTGAAACTAGACTATTTAACTAGTTTTTTAACTGATAATATAGTTAAAGCAAAAATTATATTGTTAGAATAATAAGTGTCGTTTTTAAAGTATCGAGTGTTATCGTTAAATATGTATTTTCTGCCACAGTTCCATTTTTGCTCCAGATAATATCAGTAGGAATAATATATGATTATTATTCAATATTTTTAATTTCATAGTGCGACATTGTACTTAAGTATCATATATGCTTGTTACATATTTTTGTTTAACAGTTTATTGATCATTTCGTGGTTTCCTTCAGGGGATTGTTGAAGAGGCCGATTTATTTTCATTCAATATCCCTATCTATTTGCCATACAAGGACGAAGTGGAGGCTATTATTCAGGATGAAGGCTCCTTTAATCTTGATAAGCTACATACTTTTAGAGTGAATTGGAACGTTGGCGAGAACGATGGCGAGATAAGTAGTGCAAAAACAATGGCAGATGGTACAAGGGCTTTTATGGAACCCATGCTGGCTGGTCATTTCGGAGATTCTATTATCGACGATTTATTCATTAGGTTTGCAGATCATTTGGCTGAGGTTTCATCAATGGAGGATCTTAATTGCTTTAATATAGTTGTCACTTTAACAAAGAAATAACTAAGTAATGATCATCTGTTTTGCACAATTTGTTGCGAGTCCTCAGCTCCCACAAAAAGATGCATTTATGTAAGAAAATAATTGTGGAAGTATCTTATATGTTTTTATGAAGTGCACGATGTTTATGTTGAAAATTGATTTATGAATTTCAAGAATTTCGTAATTATGTTCATTAGTAACCAAAAAAGAGGTAGTACGTCTTCAAGTAGTATGTTTTAGTTTTTGGTTAATGTTCCTATATGAACTGCTTTTAGTCCTGTACTAATACCTTATCTAAGGACTTGACTGAGTTGTAGGTTACCAAGTAAAAAAAATGTTAAATACTTGGTACTTATATACTAGAATGACAAGTATATATTGAAATGTCAATGATGAACAAGAACCAGATTTTCAGGAGTTTGAGTGCCGACAGGTGCTTCTCCTATTTTGGATGACTAATTAACAGTTGACATGTTATCCACAACACTTGATTTTCAGCTGATAACAACACATTTTTTTTTTTTTTTTGCTAATTTAAATTCACACACTATTTTATCACCACAAATTAATATTTGAACACTCATCCTCTTGGTACACAAGGGGTGAGGATAATCGTTGGGCCAAGACACTAGGTTATAGCAATAGTTTTACTGAGATGAACTATCCAAAGCAAATTTAGGGTGATATTTTAAATTAAATTCTATAATATAATATATGTCGGACTCGGTATATTAATTAAACTCTCTTCGTTCTAAAGTACAGCATCAATTTTAATTTTCTTAAAAATAGTTTAAGATATTTTTAAATTCAAAATTAATATTATTTTATTTAACTTTAGACGATACTAACTATAAAAATTGTAAATTATCTAAATATAATACACCCTCTGTGACGCTCCCAAATTAGGGTCTATACAACCCAAACTTTAGTCATAAAAAAACATAACAACTATTACATCACGGTACAAGTACAACAATACAATGTTCAATAATACACAACTAAGTCTTCACTATTATTGTCACTCTAATTTACAACATATGAAGACTACTACAGCTATTACTCGGACATTCACTCCATTCTTCGGCTAGACCCAGCTACTCTCTCATTTCTTGCTGAAGAACAATAGAATAAAAAGGAAACGGTGAGCTCAAATAACTCAATAAAGAATACAATGACTAAGATAATAATGAATAAATTATCAATAGTCTTCAACAGTGATGAGTTCCTGATAGAATACAATAGGTAACAAATTTTAGATCAACAACTACAGCGGAATGATAGAATATAATAGACAATAAGTCTTCAACAAATATCTGCAGTGGAATAAGCAATCAATTAGAAGAATCATGTAAACTATATTGTCTACTAACTTCTCTTTTTTCATAAAAAGCATCATAAATTTTTATCATATGAAACACAACTGCTCATGATCATGCCAAACAACGATTTTTCTTTCCTCCATGTCAAAGAGAACTTTAAGCACGTGTCCTAAACGACACTTAACAATCATATCGTCTTTGCCCCAGGCCAAAGACATTCACTAATCATACCATCATCTGTTCCACAGGCCATATATATTCATCAATTATATTATCTTTGCATCCAGACCAAAGATATTCACAACAAGTTTATTCTTGATTATTAGAATTGATAATAGTGATATAAATGATGACAAAGAAAGAGGATAATAGGATAAATAATAGACATTAAAAGTTTACAAATTTTACTTTGTCCAGAGTCAAATAATGTCCAAATTGTTAACATAATGTCGAGTCAAATTCAAGAATGATATTCAAGATCCATAGTTCAAAAATAACGGTTAAAATTCGATAGAAAGGTTCAGGTAAATAAGAAGGTTCATGTGAAATAATATTAAATGAAGCGCAAACTATTAATCATTTCAGAATTTTTATCGAACAATACTTACCATAATAAGTTTAAGAATATGAAAGAAAATAATATCACTTACCTTATCACGTGAAAAGAGACTGCTTTAAATGTAGTGGACCAGCCTATATATTTATAATATAATTCATAACTACCACATATAAATTTCACGGTGTACACTAACTAATATATTATGAAATTATCAAAAGTGTTTTTATAATATAAATTTGTATAGTGTATAGAATAAAATATAAGAATATCAAAATAGTTTTTGAAATAATATTTCAAAATAGAATCTTCCAAATGAAATTTTTCAAAATAAATATTCTAAAGGAAAAGTCTTATAAAAGAAGATTTGTGAATACCGTGTAAAGTGAGTATTTGTGCGAATATTACTCTTTTAATAAAAGACTCATTTGAGAAATTCTTGCACTCTTTTTGGCTTTACCAAAACATCAGAGTAGCCTCACAACACTCAAAGTATACTCATAATATATCGGTAAAGGAAAAGAAAAGTGTGAGTTTAATTGCTCAACCGATCAATCAATTTTTAGGGTAAGAAAGTGCACACTCGGTTTGACAAAAAGAAGAGGTGGGTGCGGTAGGTGGCATACCAATTTTGAATTTGGAGGAATCTGATTACAAAAGGAGTACGTCATTTTCAATTCATTCATCTGATTTCATAATAAAACAAAACCTATATTATAATATTTCATAATAAAATAAATAACTTTATATATTATATTATAATAAAACAAATAACTTTCTATATAATAATAATTTATTTTTTATTCATGTGAGTTCCACTGAAGGGAGAAAATTGTTAGAGTTGATGTCCTAGAGGCTAATTATTTGATGTAATTGCTTAACATTTTTGATATTATATTTGATTGAATAAATGGATTATTTTACTATGATTGCATTTACTTCGTTATATAAATATTAGCATAATAAAAACCCTTATAATAGTGATACAAATTATATAGCTTCAAGTATATGACTTGAACATGAGATTATAAAATTAAAATTAGTATTATTGCTCTTAAATATCCCTAGTCGAGTATCATTGTTAATGAGACAACAATGATGCATTGAGACTAGTATATGGATTGACTGATGGCCAAATCTCATTGGTCATAAATATATGAAATATATGAAATATTTGAGTCAATGCATAGGTACATGTTAGAGAACAATGCACTGGACTGACCCACCATGAGAATTCTACGTGGAGCATTATGCAAAGTGTCATAAGAAATTCTCATAGTAACAATGATGTAATGATCCTCCGACCTGAGATCACTATATTATTACACGAGAATTTATGTAATTTGATATAATCAAATGTCACCTTTAATAAGGTGGACAATAAAGGTGATTATTGGGTACATCATGAATCATGTGAGGAATATGAGTGATCTAGATAGAATTTAACCCTCCTATATATTAGGGGTGATATCCATAGGCCTCTTGATTGAGTAGGACTATGAAATGCATGGTCATGCTCAAATATTGATTTGTTTCATATATAGTCTACTCATTGATCAAGAAAACTCAGATTAAATTATGAAGAGTAAGACACTTTCCATGCCTTGAGTTTAATCTAGGATGTCAAGGTTAAAAGGATTAAATTGCATTGAAACATTGGTCACAAAAAGGTTGCATCGAATCACCGATCTTATTATTATTTGGGTAGCAGTGATGCATTACTAGATGTCGCTCACTGTTTATAATTTTATAATATGATTTTAAAATTATTGCCAACATAATAATAAGTTATAGGGTCACACACTTAGAACGTATTTAAAAAGAAATTAATTTAAATTGTAAGTATTTAAATATATCAATATGATTGATAGTATTTAAAATTACGAATTTAAATTAATAGAATAATTTATATATATGTATATTAATTAAGTTAGACTTAATTAAGATATAATATATATAAATTTGGATTTTATTTTTCTAATTAAATTAGGTTTTGGTTAATTCCTATTAACTACTATATATATGATATATCAGTAGTCTTAATCACGTATGGAACAAAAACTAAAACCCTAGCCGCTTTCAGAAAGAAGGTAGAGAGAAAAATAATTCGAAAATCCAGATCTTGGTGGCTAGTACCGCGGTTCCTTTTGCTGCAGATCGTGAGACGATTCGCGGAGTGTTCGTGTGGATATCGTAAAGACGCAGTCGTTGGATTGCGTTGAGGATTCGAGACTGCGTCAGAATCCACTAGCGTTGTAATGACCGAAAAAATTACGAACATAATTTTTTTTTTATTTAATTATATCCATAAGAAAATATGAGGTATAAAGTATGTGTGTATGTGTTAAATTGTATGATGAGATGTATTAAGTTAGTTAAATAAAATAATTAACTAAAGAAGGAAAAAGATTGTAAGAGAAGCTTATGTGATAAAATCACAAAGCTTGAATGTTGGCCTTGTATGGCAAATAAGAAGTTTTATAATGAATAAGTTAATTACTTGTAGGAATGATGAGAAAGAAGAAGCAAGTGAATTATTAAAGATAACCCCATTGTGGAAATAATTGTACGTGTATATGTAACGATATTATAAACCCAATTTTGATGATAAGGGTTAGTGAATGATTTAATTTAATCAAGTCAAGGTACTTGTATTAACATGTGTTAGGGTTTTATTAAAACAAACCCAAGAATTTGTAAGTGATAGTGTTATGTAAGCTAATTTAATTAAATAGTCTAATTGGCTTATAAATAACAAGTCTAATTGGATTATATAATAAGTCCAAGTGATATATTAAATTAGGTCCAATAAACCAACCTAGTAGCCTATATAATTTAATTAAACAATGATCCAAGTAATAGTTAAAACTAGCCCAATACTTAATTTAATTAATTGTAGCATGTGTTAGTTAATGTTAGCCCAATGTAATAAAAAAATTGAGCCAAAACAAATTAAATGAATGAGCACAATATAATTAATTCTAAGGTCCAAAGTGGAGCCCAATAAGCTTGTATATGTGAATATGTATACATATATTGGTATATATATATATATATATATATATATATATATATATATATATATATATATATATATATATATATATATATGGATACTTATATAATTATATAGGACTTAAAAATAAAGTCAAATTGGAGAAATAATATGGTCAATCCCGAATTTTGGGGCCTACATGGATGGGAAGCTAGCTTGTTGGTTGATTTTTGAGTGTAAAATGGTTCAAACAACCCCCAACCACCCTAGTCATTCATATTCATCATTCTCGGATAAGTCGCTCCAGCATTAATGAGTCCGAACGTCATTCGGTTGTAGGCGTAAATGGCCCGATAAGTGATAAATGAGGTCTTCGGGATATCTTCTCTCTCCATCAAAATCTGATTGTATCCCAAAAACGCGTCAAAAAAGCTCAGTATGGCATTCCCTGAAGTTGCATCAATCAATTGGTCGATGTGTGGCAAAAGATAGAAATCCTTCGGGCGAGCTTTATTCAGGTCCGTGTAGTCGATGCAGACTTTCCACTTTCCATTCTGTTTGCGGACCAATACGACATTAGCAGGCCACTCCGGGTACTCAATCTCTTCGATAATACCAGCGTCCAATAGCTTTCCTACTTCTTTATCAATGATCTTCTGTCATTCGGGAGCAAATATCTGTCACTTCTGGAAGACAGGCTTTTTCTCGGGATCAACGGATAGCCTATGGACGGCCACATCTTTCGCCATCCCCGGCATATCTTGAAGCGTCCAGACGAAGATATCAGCATAAGTTCTAAGTAACTCTGTTAATCCCTTCTTCAAAGTATCTTTTAACCCGGCTCCTATCTTGACCAACTTCGCGGTATTTCCCGGAATGAGTTCTACATCCTCGGTTTCTTCAGCAGGGGAAGCCAACGGGTTAGTAACTCCCTCGGTAAAAGGCTCAACATCCACCGTCAAAGTCTGCTTCATCTTGCTGACCCCGACCAGTGGTGCCGTGAGAGTGTGCCGATAACACCTCCTCGCAATGTCGAGATCACCTTTTACTTCTCCGACTCCGTGGAAAGTAGGAAACTTCATTTTAAAATGGGCAATCGAAGTGACTGCTTGAAGTGCTGATAGTGTTGTTCTTCCAAGGATAGCATTATAAGCTGAGTCCACCTGTACTACAAAGAACTTGACGTTGATCTTCAATTGTTTAGGAGCGTTTCCGAACACCATTGGTAACTCCACTGTCCCGATTACAGGCACGGCTTCATTCCCGAACCCGTATAAGGGTGATTCTTGTCCCACTTCCGGCCTGATCCCTTCCAAATCCATGCGTTGATAAGCATGACTGTATAACACATTAACAGAAGATCCGTTATCGACCATTATCCTCTTCATATCCACAGGTCATACTTTGGCAGTTATCACCAAGGCCCCTTCATGTGGTTCCATAGGATTAGCTAGGTAATCCTCATCAGAAAACGAGATGACCATACCCGGATAAAGCCGTCTTGGTTTGGCCGACTGTTCTACCAAAGCCATTACAATCTCCGAAGTGAATCTCCGGCGCTTTCCCGCCTGGTTTCTAGGTACCCCTCCACTGATGACATCAATAACTGGCCTCGGCTGATTTTTTCCAGCCTCATTCTGATCGTCCCTTTGTGGTCGTCCTCTTTGAGGGATTGTGCGCCCAGCGACAAAGTGCAATAATCGCCCACTCTGAACATTCTTCTCAATCAGCTGCTTCAAGTCGTGACATCTTTCCGCATCACGTCCTCTCGACTGATAATACTTACAAAATTGATTCGAGAAACCCCGATAACCCCTCCTCGTTCGGGGTGGTTAAAAAATTTGTGTACCTCTGATTTCATTCAATATCTGCACCCGATCGGCATTCAGAGGAGTGTATGTCTTCTGTTCAAATTTGGGCGAGGTGGGTGGTCGGTTTGCCTGATTGCTTCCCTTCGGGCCAAGCCTATCCAGCACATCAGATTTCCCTTCCTTTGGTTTGTACTGGTCAGTCCCCTTCTGATTCTTTGTCAAAGTAGTCATTGCTTCTTCAATCGCAATAAAATTCTCTGCTCGCTCATAAGCATCAGCCAGATCCTTCGGCGGTTTGAACATGATGTCCTTCATCAACTTCTTTGATTTGCCAATGTCCAACCCCATAGTAAAGAATCCAAACGCCTGAGTCATATCCAGGTTAACCACTGCCCCTGCAGCCTCCCTGAACCGCTGTACATATTGGTTTAGGGTTTCATCTCTCCTTTGCTTAATTTGCATCAGCGATACTGTTAATTTCCCCTTCTTTTTATTGCTCCCGAACCGGTCATGAAACTTGTCGCATAATTCTTTCCATGAATTAACACTTCCCGATGGCAAAGATACGATCCATTGCTTCGCTGCCTTTTTTAAAGTGGTTAGGAAGATCTTGCACATCCCCGCATCAAAGTGGTTGTAATACCCCCATTATAATTTCATAGGAATTCGTATGGTCGTAAGGATCACCAGTACCATCAAAAGATTCCAATGACGGCAACTTCATCTTCGGGTCAGCCTTTTCCATGTTAGTCGTAACTGAGAATGGAGACTTGGTGTCTACAGGCTTAGCTCCCGCCTTAACTTCAGCTAACTGTCTTTCCAGGTCTGCCATTCTTTTTCTAAGTAAATCATCATCACTGGCTTTCTGAGAGTCAAGTCCAACCCCTGAGCCTTTTCTAGGACTTCGTGTTTCCCGACAATCAGATGTATCTTCTAAACCTGTCCTAGGGCGCTGAGTTACACGATCGTCAGGCTGATACCCTGACCCCTTTCTCGGGCTCCGCTTCTCGGGCTCCGAGCTACACGATCATCCTTTCGGTTACGTCTCCACCGTGGGGATAGGGAGTGCGTCCTCCTGTCTGAGTAAGTCGACCTCCTATCCTGAGAAGTGGTTGGGCCCTTATCTGCCCGCTTCGAATATGGTTTCGCAGGGCCGTAGCTACCCCCGACTCTATCTACCAATGGTGATGAGGGTGGGTCATTCACCCTTCCCCGACTTTCCCTACTCCGAGGCGTCAGTATCCCAGACCCTTGAACTGTGTCCTGAGGCTTCTCATCCTCCGTCAACTCTTCCGATAGAACAGCCCACTCTTCCTGCTGATGTCGGAGAGACCGCATAGCCCCTTCTACCGTCTGGATTCTCTGTCTCTTAATAGAGTCCCCCTGATCGTAAGACTCCCTCTCATCAGCCTCACGCTCTCGGACAGAAGATTGACGGTTCGTTTCCCTATCATGGACCAAGCTTGGAGAAATAGAGGGGAACAACTGTCGTCGGACCGAGTTGGAGTGTGGCACTGTCGAACCTCCTCTGTGAGCAGATGGACCCAATCTATCCCTAACCGAACCCCTCGTCATAGAAGGTGTTGAAGAACCAGTCTTCTCCGCCCGATCACCTTGATGCTCCATAACCAATCTGCTGCTATGCTTTACTCACGCGGTGATTTTAAAACAGAACCAAAGCCCTCCTTCTAGCGCCAATGTTAACGCCAAATTTTATCACTCGTTGAAATCACGAAACAACAAGAAAAATTAAACGGCAAACACCAATAAAACAGGAGAAAGTATTACGAGAACACAGGAATTTACGTGGAAACCTAATAGGGAAAAAACCACGGGGAAAAGGATAATTCCACTAGTATGATAATCGTGTTTGAATCTATCTCAAGAACAATAGAGAGCCCGTTTGCTAGAAAATGATGGTTCTGTCTTTTTTAAACAGTAAAGTTGGTCTAGCAATAATAATAATATCTTTCTCCACTCTCATGAAAGTCTCTATTTATATGAGCGTACAAATATCGGAAAGTGTGTAGGACCAAGAGCCCCTAACCGTGCATGGGCCAACAGCTAAAAAGCCCAACTCCCATGAGGCTCCCTTACTCGGCCCATAAAAGAACCCAAGTGTTAAAAGGAAAGTCCAGCCCAACAAAACAACACAGACCAACCCACACCTCAGTCCAAATATTCTGATCCCAACAGTGACAAATGCAGGTCTTGTACTTTCATATCGGCTATGCCAGGCTCTTTCTATGAGAGGCTTTTCCCTAGAAAAACCCTACACTTTGTTCACTCCTCTTATAGCCTTCATTGGCTCTCTCAGGTAGTTTTAAGTTTGTTTATCATTTTTTTAAATTTATTTTTCATTTATCTAAATAGCCATGTAAATGAAATTGAAATGGTCTCAAACTTACGTCTTAAAAGTCAGAATTGATGCTATATTTTAGAAAGATTATTTGTAGGTTCCTGAAAGGCTGGAAAATAACAAAAAGGAAAATATTTACCTAGCGAAGGGAAGTCCTCCTGATGTATTTCAAGCTTATTTGAAGCAATTTCAGAGGGATTTCTCAACATTTCTAAGGTCACGGTCTCATGAAATTGTACCTGGTGGGCGTATGGTCTTAACGTTACTCGGTAGGAGTATCGCCGACCCCTATAGCAAAGATGCTTGTGGCCGTTACGAGTTGCTTGCAAAGTCACTTCTTGACATGGTGAAAGAGGTACTGAATAACTAAAATGCAAAATCGACCCTTCAGTTTATCAATTTTGTGCTGATCTCATCCTTCAATTTTCATAACTGTCTAACCCCACCTTGGTGTACATTTTGTTGTTCAAAGTAAATTCCAGCTTTCATAAATATAACCTCTCTTATCGGGAGACCTATGACCATTTATAAAAACTTGAGCATGGTTGAACAATTATATGTACTTTAAGGACGGTGTTTGACAATTATGAAAACTAAAAGACGATATCATTACAACATGAGAAAAATTGAAGGGTCAATTTTGCATTAATCTACTGAAAATAATGGTTGCCATAGAAAAAGTTTTACCAAATTGTATGTGGGATAATATATTAATTTTTTTTTGCTGATCCTTTCATTAATGCCCGTAGCGGATCGTTCAAGAGGCTGATTTATTCTCATTTAATATCCCTTGGTATTTGCCGTATGAGGATGAAGTGAAAGCTATTATTCTGAAGGAAGACTCCTTTAATCTTGATAAGCTAGAGGCTTTTAAACTGAATTGGGATGCAAGTGAAAATGAAGGTCATGTAAGGAGTGCAAAAACTATGGCAAATGGTATAAGAGCTCTTCTAGAACCCATGCTGGCTAGCCATTTTTGGAGTATCTATTATGGACAATTTATTCACTAGGTTTGCAGATCATGTGGAGAAGTATTCATCCATGGAGAAACTGTTGGAAAACATATGGAAGAGGATAAATTATAGAGAAGTGAGAAATAGTGTTTAATTCTTACAATACTTTATTCAACTCACTTTTTTAAAATGTCTCATATACAAGACTATTTATAGGGCTCTTAGGACACTTCTAGAGCCATTTTAATAATTACTATATGACCAAATACATGTACATGAATCTAGCCATACATGTTCCAAGACACTTCTAAATACATTCATATACATACATGTATGATGAACTTAGACACTCACTCATTCATGTACCAACATAAATTAATAATATTAAATCAAGTTTATATTTTCAACATCCCCTCTTAAACTTGATTTATGAAATTCTCAATAATGTTGTAAAACTTTTTTGATCTTCCGATGTCTTCAATCGCTAGATTCTCTTTTGCCATCTTCATTGATGTATATGACACAAATAATTTTCTTGGCATACTCGAGTCTTTAACACGTTGAAATACTTTCATCATTTTTGCAATTTCCTTAGACGTGAGAATTTTATCTCTAGTCTTTACTTTTGTGCCTCGACATTTATTCGTCACACATGCTTGGAATTTCCATTTGATCTTCTTTATCTTGTAATCTAACTTCTCATGTTTTGCATCTTTCATGAACTTCTTGTGTTGCTTCTCCATTTTACTATTTGCAAACTCCTTTTGATCATAATAATTCTCCATGTTGACCCATTTAATGTCTTCCACAAAATTCCTTGCTATAAATCCCAAATCAATTTTGACACACAAAATAGTTTTCTCATGCTCCTCCAAATTTTTGAACATATAGTCTTGATCAACAATCTTTTCTTCTATTTTCATAATTTCAACAAGTTCACCATTGACAATTTTGTCAATTAATTCAATTTCTTTGATCACCTCCTCCTTTTCTTTTTCTACTTCTTTTACCTCTTCAAATACTTCTTCACTTAACATCTCTTCAATCTCTCCTTTTTTATCTTCAACTTTCGTAATATCAACACAAATCTTTTTGTCTTCCTCTTTCGAGACATCTTCAAAAAATTCTTTTTCACATTCTTTTTCCTTAACTAATTCGTCAATTTCTTCAAGAGATATCTCATCTTCTTCCACATATCGTACCCAAAACTCTTTAGGTAATGGAGGACCTTTATAGTTATTACAAATAGATTGAAGCTCTTTCCATAATTGAGCTTGAGAATCGAAACTCGCAACACGTTTCCAAACTTCATCATGCATTGCTCCTTGCAAAATCTCCCTTGCTCTTTTTTCTTTCATTTCTCGAACTCTTTTTGAAATACACTTTTCTGGATTTACAATGACATCTCGCCATACATTGCAAGCTCCAAGATATGCTCGAATCCTTATACTCCAAACATTGTAATTTGTGAACACTAATTTGTCACCGAACATAGGAAACATCATTTTTCTATAATTTCCCTCTCCCGAACACTATCAATATAATTTACCTTTGTGACGTGCTTCACTCACAAACTTCTTTTTCAAATTTCTTCTCAACTAGCACATTCGCTAGATTGCGTTTCGGAGCTCTAATGTGCACACTTTGCATTCGCCCAGCGAAACTATTTGATAGCACCAAATCACCTCAATTTGGTTATCTACTGTCCCTTGTCGTCACCTTGGATAACTTGTCTAAAGCTTGGAAATACCTTGTATTTAACCTTGGCTCGGATACCACTTTGTTGGAAAACATATGGAAGAGGATAAATTATAGAGAAGTGAGAAATAGTGTTTAATTCTTACAATACTTTATTCAACTCACTTTTTTAAAATGTCTCATATACAAGACTATTTATAGGGCTCTTAGGACACTTCTAGAGCCATTTTAATAATTACTATATGACCAAATACATGTACATGAATCTAGCCATACATGTTCCAAGACACTTCTAAATACATTCATATACATACATGTATGATGAACTTAGACACTCACTCATTCATGTACCAACATAAATTAATAATATTAAATCAAGTTTATATTTTCAACAGAAACCAGATTACTTCAATATAGTCATCTCTTTAACAAAGAAATAATTAACTTCTTTTAAAAGTAAGGAATAATTTTAGTAAGTTGATCGTTAATATTGAGCAATATGCTGCAGCATGATATAATAGAAAATTTGTAGTTGTGTGTGATCTTGTTGATTGGTCAAAAATATCAGGACTGGCCAATCGATAAGACATTTTCTTCAATTTATTTCCAATCTTCTATGCTTAAAAAATCTTTACCTTTTATCGTAGCCTTAATAATTTATGGTGTGTGCAAAGTTTCTGTTAGAATTTAAGATTAAATATCCTAAATAATCTCACAGAAAATTAAAGAAGAATAAAAAGAAAAACAGTACAAGATACATCTAAATTTATTAATTTTGGCTAATTTTATTTGTTTGATATATTTATATATATGTCTCTTATATTTTATAATAATTTATACACGAAATAATATTTATATAATAATTTAAAAACTCTATATTATATAATATGAACTCAAATTTATAAAATTTAAAATATTAACAAAATCTAAGACCAAATTACTAAAAAAAATTCTAACCCCATAAAATCTCTTATTTTTCAAGAAATTCTAAAATTCTGAATCCCAAGTTGATAAGGTTTGACATAGTCTACCTATACTTGTCCTAAGTACTTCCTTCATTTCATAATAATAATAAAAAATAAAAAAATTTAATTTAATTTATTTTTTGTTTGTACTCTCTTCATTTTATCATAATAGATTTTTAGGAAAAATATTATTTTAATTTACTTGTTGTTTGTATTTTTTAAAAAGAATAAATTATTTACTATATTATATTACCGATAAAATCTCTTAATTTTCAAGAAATTCTATCTTCTATATTACTTATTTTCAACTTCACATAAAGGGATAGTGATATAATTTTACAGAAATTTCAATTATTAAAATATAATATTAAATAATTTTCTTTATCCGTGTGCATAGAATTAAAATGACTATTATTATAAAATAGAGAAAATAATTTATTATTATCTCTAATGATAAATTAATACTAGAATATTCCTTTATAATCGAGTAATATAGATTTAATTTCTTTATATGTTACTTCCTCTATTTTATAATAATAGTTGTTTTAGTTTTATGTACACCGATTAAAAAGTCCTTTATTATCTATTGATAATTGAAATTTGTGTAAGATTTCATCCTTACCTTTTTATAAGAAATTGAGAACTACTAATATAAGAGAGGATTTCTTGACAGATGAAAAATATAAGAGTACTATAAATTGAAATAAATTATTTTTTCCTAAAAAAATTATTATTATAGAATGGAGAGACTAATTTGTTTCTATTGTGCATATATTTCTGCCACCTTTATTTAAAATTTGACGTGCTAATTTCAATGGAGAGCTTTTGGACGGGGCTTAGTTGTATCTTAAGTAGTTTTAAGTTAAGAAAACCCATGTTGGCGGATACGGGTGAGTATGGTTAGGTTTGGTGCGGTTTAAAATTTAAATTGCACATTAAATTATTTAGATGTGTTTGATAAATTCAAAATCACACATAAAATTATTTATAATTGGTATTATGTGATTTTAAAATATACAGTATATGCTGTTTCATTTAATACGATTTTAATTCTAAAATTAATTAAATATATACGTATTAAAAATTATAATATTTTTGCAATCAAAATATAATCTTTGATGTGGATACGAAATCATGAAAAGACGCTTACTTGAAGTCACTAATTATAGAGATGAAAGCAACACATTTGGGATGGTGATGTTACCTTTTAATAGCTGCATAATGGGAGAAGGGTCATTGGCAAACATGATCAAGTACCCACAAGGTAATCCTACAATATTGGTGCGGTTGGATTTGACTTAAAAATTGAAATTAAATTATAAATATGATTTCTCTATTTTTATAAAATTGTCATATATATTAGAATTGTTAATATAATTCTATTAATATGATTCGATTGATTTTTAATATAATTTTAAGATTAATTTTAATGTTTTACTCACCCCTAAATGGTTGGGAAAAAACAGGGAAAATGTGAGGAAGTACGGGCATATTTCATGCACATGGAGTCATGGACTATATATATAAGAAACAAAAAGCAGGGGTCTTAACTAAAAATAATAGTTGCAATAATTAATTAGCAAAATAAATAAATAAATAAATAAAGAGTAGTATGACTGAAAAATAGCTGTCTGGGTACCTGCACCTGTCTGTCTGTCTGTCTCTCTCTCTCTTCCTAGCCAGATGGCCCAGATCTACACACACACACACACACATATATATATATATATATATATATATATATATATATATATATATATATATATTGAAAACTTATTATCCTAATACAAATAAGATATTTTTAGAATGTGCCTTTAAGACACATACTAAGTATAGAATTCAATACATAATATTATTTATTTATATTATATTAAATTCAATGAATAAAAAAATAATATATTAGTGAATCTCATATATTGAATTCAATATAAATATATAAAAAAAAATATTTAACGAGTTTTATCTTTTATTTTTTACACTTAATATATACTTTTAGGACACACGTTAAGGATAGCCTTAGAAATATTCGGAATCTCTTCACAAATTACAACTCCATTCAGGATTTGATTATTGAAGGAACAAATGGTGCCAAGTCATCTCTTTGCTCATTTTATTCTAAGAAAAGACTCGTATTTATAAAATTTATAAATATTGAGAATATATTTTTATTTTATTTTTTATTTTAAAATAAAAAATTGTTTAGTATTAATTGACAAATTTAAAAATATTATATTATTATTTATTACAATCAATAAAATATAACTTTTTTATAAAAAAAAAATTAATAAACGATACTCCTTATATAGAAATGAATAGATTTTGCATGGCTTATATCTACTGGATGAACAATAAACTTCTTATATGAACAATTTCTTGGACAAGTTGTTCTTGTGAAAGGATAGTGGTCAGATATAGCCAAAGATACATAATACAATCTTAGTTTTAAAAGTCAACTCATCTAGCTAAAATATCCAAGGAAAAAAATACATATTTAATGAAATCAGCAAAATTATTACAAGGAACGGATAAATACGAAAAAATCTCTAGTGTCTATCAAATTTGGCTTTTTTTAATTAGTTTTTCTTTCGGTTGAAAGGCCATACTACTCGGTCAAAAACTTCATGGGACCCCTTTCCAAGATCTTAAATAATCTCAATTGCCAAAGAGAAAGCAAAGGTAGCAGAAATGGTGGTCACAAATGTTCTTTACATGAATGCAGGCAATGGTGAATCTAGCTATGCCAATAACTCCATCCTTCAGGTCTCTCCCTTCCCTTTCTCTCTGTCTCTCTCACACAGAAACACAAACAGTTCACACAGAAAGAGACTTGCACTAAGCTTGTCTAATGGTCATGTCTTACTCCATCTGTTTCAAAAATAGTCTCATATGTTAATTTTTTTTCTCTATAAAAAAAATCTTCTTTCTACTCGTAAATAGTGACATGATTCAAATTCTTCATCCTAATTTTTGATGAGGAGACATCGAGTAATTATTTTCGATACATATTTAGTGACATCGGCACAATTATTATTATAAGGGACGAATAATTAACTTATTGTCACAAAATCTTCTTTTTTTTGCCACTAAATATGTATTGCATATAATGAGTGAAGCCCCTAATTTTGGGGGTTGATATCATCAAAATAAATTAAATTTATGTTGTTAAAACAAATATATTTTTAGTGACAGTATCAGCAATACAAAAAATCATTCCTGATTTTGCAAATTTTGCAAGTCAGACTCGTCTCGTAGAACGGTGGGAGTATCTATTATCTCACCCTAAACATTTTACTCATGTAAATTTTCAGAAAATAGTGATTTCGAAGGTACGGCCCGTATTAACGGAGACCATCAAGGATATGTATAGTGAAACCTTCCCCAAGTGTTTTAACATAGCTGATCTCGGTTGCTCTTCGGGGCCTAACACCCTCTCCTCCGTTTCCGATATTATCAACGCAGTTTATGATCTGTGCCGGGAAAATAATCGGAGAGTACCGGAGTTTCATGTGTCTCTAAATGATCTGCCGGAAAATGACTTCAACAACCTTTTCAAATCACTCCCAGTTTTCTATGACAAGTTCAAGAAGGAAAAAGGAGACGAATTCGGGCCTTGTTTCATATCAGGAATGCCAGGTTCATTCTATGGCAGGATTTTCCCTAGCAACAGCCTACACTTTGTTCATTCTTCTTACAGTGTTCATTGGCTGTCTCAGGTATTTTTCATTTTTGGGTATGTAAAAAGAAACTTTCATTGAAGAGATACTCTTTTTGATAATATTGTATAAAGCTGTTAGATCTATGTAGGGACATTCTAATTTTGAAATATATGCAAGTAATACGAGTATTAATTCAGGTTAATTTTGAATTTAAAAATAGACTTTAAATTTTTTTATGATAATCTTATAATTAAGATATCCTACTAGGCAAATTCATACAAATTGGATAAGGCCACGAAAGAGTTACATCATTGATAATGTTGCAATAGTTTGTTTATCCGTTCGCGAAAACAGATAAAAGGTATGTTGATGCGACAGAAAGACGTACACACTGTTGCGACGACTTTTAGAGGTGCCGATGTTTGTATGTGTTCACCGCAGCATGTTTTTTAGTTTTTCCTAGTACATGGAATACAAGAAAGCACATAAGAAAAATAACGTTATGTTTTTGTGTATATATATATATATATATATATATATATACACACACCTAATAATGTATTAATTAATGTTCCTGATTATAACACGGTAGGTTCCTGAAGGGCTAGAAAATAACAAGGAAAATATATATCTAGCGTCGGGGAGTCCTGACGTGTTTGAGGCGTACTTGAAGCAATTTCAGAGGGATTTTTCATCATTTCTGAGGTTACGCTCCCAGGAAATCGTACCAGGTGGGCGAATGGTTTTAACATTGCTCGGTAGGAGCATCGCTGATTTCTCTAGCAAAGATGGATGGGGCCGTTACGAACTGCTTGGAGAATCACTTGTTGGCATGGTAAAGGAGGTATTGAAACTAGACTATTTAACTAGTTTTTTAACTGATAATATAGTTAAAGCAAAAATTATATTGTTAGAATAATAAGTGTCGTTTTTTAAGTATCGAGTGTTATCGTTAAATATGTATTTTCTGCGACAGTACCATTTTTGCTCTAAATAATATCAGCAGGAATAATATATGGTTATTATTCAATATTTTTAATTTCATAGTGCGACATTGTACTTAAGTACCATATATGCTTGTTACATATTTTTGTTTAACAGTTTATTGATCATTTCGTGGTTTCCTTCAGGGGATTGTTGAAGAGGCCGATTTATTTTCATTCAATATCCCTATCTATTTGCCATACAAGGACGAAGTGGAGGCTATTATTCAGGATGAAGGCTCCTTTAATCTTGATAAGCTACATACTTTTAGAGTGAATTGGAACGTTGGCGAGAACGATGGCGAGATAAGTAGTGCAAAAACTATGGCAGATGGTACAAGGGCTTTTATGGAACCCATGCTGGCTGGTCATTTCGGAGATTCTATTATCGACGACTTATTCATTAGGTTTGCAGATCATTTGGCTGAGGTTTCATCAATGGAGAATCTTAATTGCTTTAATATAGTTGTCACTTTAACAAAGAAATAACTAAGTAATGATCATCTGTTTTGCACAATTTGTTGCGAGTCCTCAGCTCCCACAAAAAGATGCATTTATGTAAGAAAATAATTGTGGAAGTATCTTATATGTTTTTATGAAGTGCACGATGTTTATGTTGAAAATTGATTTATGAATTTCAAGAATTTCGTAATTATGTTCATTTAGTAACCAAAAAAGAGGTAGTACGTCTTCAAGTAGTATGTTTTAGTTTTTGGTTAATGTTCCTATATGAGCTGCTTTTAGTCCTGTACTAATACCTTATCTAAGGACTTGACTGAGTTGTAGGTTACCAAGTAAAAAAAATGTTAAATACTTGGTACTTATATACTAGAATGACAAGTATATATTGAAATGTCCATGATGAACAAGAACCAGATTTTCAGGAGTTTGAGTGCCAACAGGTGCTTCTCCTATTTTGGATGACTAATTAACAGTTGACAAGTTATCCACAACACTTGATTTTCAGCTGGTATCAACACCTTTTTTTTTTTTTTTTGTTAATTTAAATTCACACACTATTTTGTCACCACAAATTAATATTTGAACACTCATCCTCTTGGTACACAAGGGGTGAAGATAACCGTTGGGCCAAGACACTAGGTTATAACAATAATTTTACTGAGATGAACTATCCAAAGCAAATTTAGGGTGATGTTTTAAATTAAATTCTGTAATATAATATATGCCGGACTCGATGTATTAATTAAACTCTCTCCATTCTAAAGTATAGCATCAATTTTAATTTTTTTTAAAACAGTTTGAGATATTTTTAAATTCAAAATTAATATTATTTTATTTAACTTTAGATGATACTAACTATAAAAATTGCAAATTATCTAAATATAATACACCCTCTGTGACGCCCCCAAATTAGGGTCTACACAACCCAAACTTTAGTCATATAAAAACATAACAACTATTACAACACGGTACAAGTACAACAATACAATATTCAATAATACACAACTAAATCTTCACTATTATTGTCACTCTAATTTACAGCATATGAAGACTACTACAGCTATTACTCGAACATTCACTCAATTCTTCGGTTAGACCCAGCTACTCTCTCATTTCTTGCTGAAGAACAATGGAATAAAAAAGAAATGGTGAGCTCAAATAACTCAATAAAGAATACAATGACTAAGATAATGATGAATAAATTATCAATAATCTTCAACAGTGATGAGTTCCTGATAGAATACAATAGGCAACAAATTTTAGATCAACAACTGCAACGGAATGATAAAATATAATAGACAATAAGTCTTCAACAAATATCTGCAACGAAATAAGCAATCCATTAGAAGAATAATGTAAACTATATTGTCTACTAACTTCTCTTTTTTTCAGAAAAATCAACAGTAACTTTTATCATCTGAAACACCACTGCTCATGATCATGTCAAACAACGGTTTTTCTTTCCTCCATGCCAAAGAGAACTTTAGGCACGTGTCCTAAACGACACTCAACAATCATATCGTCTTTGCCCTAGGCCAAAGACATTCACTAATCATATCATCATCTGTGTCACAGGCCATATATATTCATCAATTATATTATCTTTGTATCCAGACCAAAGATATTCACAACAACTTGATTTTTGATGATTAAAATTGATAACAATGATATAAATGATGACAAAAAGATAGGATAATAGGATAAACAATAGACATTAGAAGTTTACAAATTTTACTTTATCCAGAGTCAAATAATATCCAAATTGTCAACATGATGTGGAGTCAAATTCAAGAATGATATTCAAGATCCATAGTTCAAAAATAACGGTTAAAATTCGATAGAAATGTTTAGGTAAATAAGAAGGTTCATGTGAAATAATATTAAATGAAGCGCAAACTATTAATCATTTCAGAAATTTTATCGAACAATACTTACCATAATAAGTTTAAGAATATGAAAGAAAATAATATCCCTTACCTTATCATGTGAAAAGAGATTGCTTTAAATGTAGTGGATATATTTATAATATAATACGTAACTACCACATATAAATTTCACGGTGTACACTAACTCGTATATTATGAAATTATCAAAAGTGTTTATATAATATAAATTTTTATAGTATATAGAATAAAATATAATAATTTCAAAATAGTTTTTGAAATAATATTTCAAAATACAATCTTCCAAATGAAATTTTTCAAAATAAATATTCTAAAGGAAAAGTCTTATAAAAGAAAATTTGTGAATACCGTGTCAAGTGAGTATTTGTGCAAATATTACTCTTTTAATAAAAGACTCATTTGAGAAATTCTTGCACTCCTTTTGACTTTACCAAAACTTCAGAGTAACCTCACAACACTCAAAGTATACTCACAATATATCAGTAAAAGAAAAAAAAAGTGTGAGTTTAATTGCTCAACCGATCAATCTATTTATAGGGTAAGGGAGTTCACAGTCGGTTTGACAAAAAGAAGAGGTGGGTGCGGTAAGTGGCATACTAATTTTGAATTTGGAGGAATCTGATTACAAAAGGAGTACGCCAGTTTCAATTCATTCATCTGATTTCATAATAAAACAAAACCTATATTATAATATTTTATAATAAAATAAATAACTTTATATATTATATTATAATAAAACAAATAACTTTATATATAATAATAATTTATTTTTTATTCATGTGAGTTCCACTGAAAGGAGGAAAAAACTTTCCTAACAAATTTTGGTGAATTTTTCTTATTATGGGTCCCATGAGAAATGTGACGACCCCAAATCCGGGTTCTTTAACCTCGGGTTTGGTTCTCACTGTACAATACTAAACAATAATGAAATACATAAATTGTATTCACACTTCGCGGAATAATACAAAAGGTTCCTTAATCAAAAGGCTACACTTCCCAAGGTCTATTACCTTAATCTTAAACATTACATATCTTAAGGGAAATACAAAAGATTTACAACAGTAAATACATAACAGTAAATTAAACTAGCATGCATCTACTAAAACTAAGCATTCGCTTTCCCCTTGCCTTTGTCCGATTTAGAGCTTTCGGGAATGGCTGAAATATAGTCATGATATAGCAAGAATGAGCAACTAAATGGCTCAGCAAGTTTATAAACAACAATCATACGATATATCATGATGAAGGGAAATAACTTCAAGGTTTCAACAATAGCAATTGTGAAAGATAACGAGAATCAATGTTCAATAAAAGAAGGAATTGACTCTTTACTGCTGAGTGGTCTTTAAGGACCATGAACTGCTACTAAGGTAAAACAGACATACAATGTCTGACTCCTTGTTAAAAATAACGGGACACTTGAGGGGATCAGTCCTCTCATGTCCTATGTGTATGCATCACATTTAGTTTTCTTGCGCGCTGTCGGGTCTCCGACAATTAAAAATCCCCTTTAACTAGGGTTGTTCTATCTCAGTCTTACTGTAAGAATCCGCACCAGCCAATGGTTTGGATAAGCTTTTATAATATTCAACTAAATGAATTTAACATGCATTTGTCCAGCCGAAACAATTAGCTTAGACGTTCTTAAACAGTTTGCAAAGCACTATGTGCGAATACAATAATCAATAGCGATGTGAAGTAATTTTTGATAATTAATTCACTTAAAGATCTGTCAAATATCTACAAGTGTAGAATACTTGCTCAACAATAATTGAAATGTAAATATGGTTGAATAATAATTGCAACAATAAGTACAAGTTAAGGGTAGAAGACTTGCAATAAGAATTACAAGTTAAAGTTAGAAAACTTGCCTCGTGCGTCGTTTACTGCTAACCAAATTAATCTAACAATCCTTGAACGGACCTAACAATTAAATCAATTTGATCTTAAATTAGTATCATATACTTGTAAGTATAATGACCTTTATAAACCTTACGAACCACATAATTGATTAATTATGGGTAATTAAACACTTAGGAAATATTATCACTACTTGATAATATTTCAAACACAAAGAACCTATATTAACTATTTAATATAGTTCAAACAATTTTCTAATATTATTAACAATTTAATAATATTTTATTAGCATTGTAGTATTATTCATCATTTAATAATACCTTATAAATCTTCTAGGATTAACTAATATTATTAATCATTTAATAATATTTTATTCATTATCTAATATTATTAACTATTTAATAATATTTTATTAAGTATCTAATATTATTAATCGTTTAATAATATTTTAATCATTATCTAATATTATTAATCATTTAATAATATTTTATTAAGTATCTAATATTATTAATCATTTAATAATATTTTATTAAGTATCTAACATTATTAAACATTTAATAATATTTTATTAATTATCTAATATTATTAACTCATTTAATAATATTTTATTAAGTATCTAATATTATTAATCATTTAATAATATTTTATTAAGTTTCTAATATTATTAATCATTTAATAATATTTTATTGATTAACTAATATTATTAATCATTTAATAATATTTTATTAAGTATATAATATTATTAACTATGTAATAATATTTTATTCATTATCTAATATTATTAATCATTTAATAATATTTTATTACTTATCTAATATTATTAATTATTTAATAATATTTTATTCATTATCTAATATTATTAACTATTTAATAATATTTTATTACTTGTATTACCCTTTATTTATTACTAAATAAATAATTAGTTACTATCTCTTTTCATTTTAATTATTATTTAATATTAATTAAATAGTAATTAATTACCTTCATGACTCTAAATTTTTATTTAATATCCACATAATAAATAATTATATATTTTATTTTTATTGGGTCCCAAATTAATTATATTAATGTTAAAATATTTTTACCCATTTTAGTTATAATTGATTTAAACCGACCCGTTTAAAACAAACCGACCCGACCTGAAATTAAAAAAATTCTGTCGGTGAACAGTAACTAGGGCCCCGGCCCTCTAAATAACAAAGGGAAGAGGGCCCCGGCCCTTGAGTGGCAGAAACTGTCAAAATGCCATTTTTCAGATTTTCCAACTTTTGCTCCTTTGATTAAAACTTGAATAAAATGAAATCTATAAAGCCAAATGACCTCAAATTGGTCTTGTTGGATTCGTATCTTCTTGAACTACAATATTCCATCATTGAAACACATTTTTGGATATGTAAAGATCACGAAAAATGGGCTCCAAGTGGACTATTGTGCATTAGGGTTTTAAAATGACATGTTTTGCGGTAAAAGCCATAACTTCTTCATTTTTTCATATTTTTGAAATGTTCGAGTTGGGTTTTCTTTAAAACTCATAGATCTAGTTTTCTAGCCATAAAAATCCAATTTCCGATTTGTACATTTCAAACTACAACGTTAAACATAACATGCTTATTTAGGGATTTACCGGTAAAGTTCGTTATGAACATTTCTTACATGTTTATGCAATCCACACATACCAAAACATTATTTAAACACATCAAACTATGAATATACATATATTACATAGTTAAATACTTCTAGACCATCAAAATAAATTTTAATCGGTTAAAACTATATTTTAACCATAGAAATAAAGAGATAAGGGTATACAGCACTTTTAAACCTTTTTGATTTGAATGCTCTCCTTCTCTTGGCAATGTACTTAGCTAGTGACTCCACCTTGGCAACTAGATGAACACTCCTTGTGTATTCCTTCTCAAACTCTCAATAGCTCACTAGTTTCTCTCTATTTTTCTCTAGAATTCTCTCACTTTTCTCTCTAGAATAAACTATCAAAATAGCCAACCAACATAACACTTTGGTAGAGCACTATATTTATAGGTCTTTACTAAACCTTCATTAACTTCTTAATATGCTAGCATTGGTCAAATTAAGAGATAAGCTAGGTTTACATTTGGAGTGATTGACTCTTGGATTGACATCCATCAAGATAACTTACAAGTTATTGATGGAGTAAGTTATAAGCAAGTGACAAGCTACAAGCCACCCCATGTGACCCTTCTCTCTTTTGCCGGCAACTCCCTCAATAAATGACCAATTTTGCTTTATTTTTTTATAAATTATATATACATATATACTCCAATATATATATACACTTATATATATAATGTTTGACCATAGTTTTGACTTCTATTTGGGCTTCACTTTGGACTTGAAAATAAATTCTATTGGGCTCATTTAATCAAATGGTTTGGGCTCAATTTAATTGTTACATTGGGCTACATTAATTATTCTAGGTTACATTTAATTAAATCAAGTATTGGGCTTGTTTAATTAATTACATGGGCTAGTAATTAAATTAATTACATGGGCTACTAGGTTAATATCTTTAACCTAGTTTATTAACTCATTTGGATTTAAAATATAATCCAATTAGATTTGCTTTAATTAATTATACACATTACTTTAATTCTTTAAATAAATATACAAGCACATAAGTACATTTATTTAATTATCTAATGCACAATTAATTAATGCGAAAAGTTTAAATTCATTGCTAAATATTTATTAAGTATATTTACAATGACTAATGAAATTCGTGGTCATTACAAGAAATATAAGTCTCATGACTTTCCTTCCATCTTTTTGTCTTTTCTTTTCAATTACACATTCATTTGTACACCCATGAGTTTTAATTTTTTTTCTTCTACCAAAATATTTTATAATACCCAAAATATCAACTAGAAATGGAATATAATATAATAATTAAAGTAATATTACAACAGTGATAACAATAATTTAAAAATAATATAAGAATATGTTACCCTGACAATTATTGGTTTTAATACAGTACATGAGCTTCTGTAACAATTATTGGTTCAAAAAACTATAGTGCAATAGCAGTTATTGATTCAATAATATAAAATACTCTGTAACAATAATTATTAATTAATATTGTACAATAGTCAGTTTATCAGATTAATAATATGAGATACTGTGGAATACCGTGTGCTACTATGTAATACTGTGTGGTACTGTAGAATACCGTGTGCTATAGTAAAATACCATGAAATACTGTATGCTACAATTCTTTTATCATCGGGTATTTTAATAGCTAAAAATGATAGTTTCGTTGATCATTTTTATTTAAAAAGGTTAATGCTGTCGTTTTCTATATCTGATAATATTTTGTTATGGGGTCCACCAATGATTGGTTATTTTGACACCGTCGTACGGATCGAATATTCTCCGACAAAATGAATATTTTTTGACATAATATAATTTGCACATAACATCCTTAACTTTTAACTTATATCAATATTGCACCTTACATGAATAAAATTAAATTTTATTCAATAAAAGTTGGGGTCTTAGACCTTCCATTTCATAATATAAGATCTTATTGACTTTTTAAAGTGACGAGGTGAAAAATAACGTGAAAGATTCAAATTTTCATATATTTTATTCTTCATAGAGTTTATTTTTATTTGATATATTTTTATTTAACATTTAGAAAAATTTAGTAGTTTAAATTTATATTTAGCCCGTTTATATTTTAGACTTTAGTTTTTATAATTTTAGTTAGTTTCATTTTCCAATTAAGTATAGGAAAGTAGTTTTGTACTATAAATACGCTTATTAGGGCTTGTTAACAATAACGTTTTGATCAACTGATATTATCCATTGTTCTGTTTGTGAGTTTATATATATTTTTCTTATAGATTCAAGGTTTATTTTACTTTCTTGTTGGTACGTTTAAACATACAAATCACGTTTGTGTTAGAACGTTACAATCTAACCATATTTCGCTACGTCAATTGGTATCAGAGATTAAATAATTGTATCTGAATAAGGTGATAACTGATTGAACCTCGTGTACTATCTCGGGAATTTTCTAAATTTTGGTGAAAACTAAATCCTAGAACTGAATATTGCATAACTCATGTTCCAAGGCTAAGCGTAATTTTCGTTTATAAAAAAAAAAAGTCACGATGGAACAATCGGAAGCCGGTCCATAATTATAAAGAGGTAAGGTGTTTAATTTGGAAAAATTGAATTAGGTACCTCTTAGTTTCTCTATGATTATTTCAACCCTTAACTTTTAAATACTTGCATACCAAACCCCAATATATTATATATACTAAAAATACAGTACCCAAAAATTATATTATTTGGTAAATTTTAATACTCTTGCCATGGTGAAAAAGGTTTTTATTCCTTAAGTGTTTCGATAGAATAATTCACAACCCGAATATACTTTCTACACATATATTCATTGCAAGTCAAATGTGTGTAAACTTGTTCTTAATAAAGATAATGACTTTAATATAATTTTTTCCAAACTTATGAAGAATTAAACATTTAACTTGAACCAATTCCTTTTTCTTTTGCGATACTTGGCTTAATAATACCTCAATAACAGTATTGCATTGATGTGTTGTTCCAATTAAATTTAAAAAGTATACAATTGAGATGGTTTTTCATATTTTGCCTATGGACATTGGACATATCTTACTAGATTGGTTATGATTGCATAATTTTCATGGAGAATATATATTTTGATTATGAAAATGTCTATAGCTTCTATTGTGAAAAGAAGAGAATTTGTTTGTTTCCTCATTAATTAAACAAGTAAAATTTCAAGAGGTCTTCAAAGTTAAAATTTAAATTAGATGCGTACGAGATTGATGGTCGTGAACGGTAGAGTACTTGGTTACATATTATAAGTTTTAAAATCCTATTGGTACACCACAGATTAAAAAATTGCTATGTTTAGAAGCTCAAAAAAGTATTGTTTTGGAGAAAAGTCAACTCAAGGTTGAAGGTATTATAGTTGAAAAATCTCAAGTTCCTACTGAGTTGCACATTATTATTGAGGAAAGCATAAAAGATGTTCTAAAATCTGATGATGGAGATACTATGCGTAGGGATATTACAGATGACAAAATTGATTATGAGATTATTTCAGAGTTCAAGAACATTGAAATTATTAATTTTGTTATTATTGAAAATTTATTTTTCATAAAGGTAAATTAGAAGGTATTGGTTTTCTTTCATTTATTTTCAAGATTATCTTTTGAGAAGAAAATTCATAGAGTTTTGATCCCGCGAAAATTACAAATTCGTTCTTGGTGTCTGATACTTGTTCGTTTTTAAATTCGAGGAATTTTTTTTTCTAAGAATGAGAGTCTGATACAGTGAAAAATAACAAGAAAGATTTGAATTTTCATCTATTTTATTCTTCATAGAGTTTTAGTTTATTTCATGTATTTTTATTTATTATTTAGAAAAATTCAGTAGTTTAAATTTATATTTAGCCGTTTATGTTTTGGCCTTTAGTTTTAATAATTTTATTTTGTTTAGGATTTAATTATTTTCCTTTTTCAATTAATCATATGAAAGTAGTTTAGTATTATAAATACGCTCACATGTTAAGAGTAAAGTTTTGATTAATTAATATTATTATCATTTGTTCTCTTTCTGAGTTCATCTTTTATTTGTGAATTCAAGAATTTATTTTACGTTCTTGTTAGTACCTTTAAACCTACAAATTATAGTATAACAATCTAACCATATTCCGCTGCATAATAAAATTAATTTAAGACATTTTAAAACTCAAAATTGGTACAAATTCTTTTAGTTTTAATTAGTCAATACAATGATGATAAATATTGTAAATTATCAACAAAAAAAAATTATCATTGTAAAATTTATTGTTTCATAATTTTGAATGAATCGTTTCAACTTTGAGTTTGAAAATGTATTAAATTGACTTTTAAAAAGTCAATAATAATCTTATAATTTAAAACATAAATAATACTACTTATAAGATTTACTGTTTTCAAAAATATATTTCTTTATTTAGCAAAAAAGTACATTTATTTTATAACAAAAATAACGGTGGCAACTTCTTTGGCACAGGTTTGTTGCCATCCTCAATGATCTGTCCAAGTATAGGTTAAACAACTGTGAAAGATTATATTTAGTGTTGCTTGGGGTAAATTAAGGACTATAAGGGAAATCTACGCTGGTGCAATTCAGACTCTTAACTTACATTTCGCTTTTGTTTGTGCTTTTTTATTATGATTAAAGATTTTTTTTTTGTGCGTGTGTGTGTGTGTGTATATATATATATGTATGTATGTATATATATATATATATGTATGTATGTGTGTATGTATGTGTAAGGAATATTATTAACATCTTATTTTTTGAGAATTAATATTTTCACAAGTAAAAATTATAATTCTACAAGCTCTCTAATAGTAAATGGACTTTACATTCATGTGAGAGAAAAATTTATAAAACTATTATTTTTACTTATAAAAATATCAATTGTCTATTTTTTTCATCAATGGGTGTTTAAGAAATTTTAAAGCGGTGCATTCCTCTCTTTTACCTTTTGAGTAATGTATGTAGAAATTTCATCAAAAGAAAATAAAATTAAGCATTGACTTTAGAGTAGTATTTTTCAATAAATTATCGATCCACATGACATGAAAGTATGCATTACCATGCATTGACATAAATATAAACTCCAGTCCCTTAATACGTTTTGGGTATACATCCAGCCGGTAAGCAAGTTCTCGAAAAAGACTCGGTTTTTGTAATACTTCCATTTTTTATGGCTAATTAAACTAACAAATGGATTGGATCAGATTAGTGCTTAAAATGAAGCATTTGACAATAAGCCCAAAAGATATAATACGGAGTAATATTTAATGGTGCTCGACTTTCGTGAGGGGCTGGAAAATAACTCAGTCATTCTAAAATTAGAGGTATAATTTAATTTTTGAAATTATACGGTAAAATATTAAATTTTAAATTGATGTGAATTTATTTAATTTTAATCGTTACAGTTATTATAAGTATATAGTATATAACAAAAATTATTAATCAAAATTTTTATCTTATTTTAAATTTTTATGAGTCACACTAATTTTAAAATTTAATATGTCGTCGTTTAATTTCAAAAATTAAAATATATCTTTAATTTTAAAATGAATGGAGTATATATCTAGCACCGGCGAGTCCTCCTGACTTGTTTGAAGCGTACTTGAAGCAATTTTAGAGTAATTTCGAACGCTCTCAAGAAATAGTACGCGGTGGTCAATGGAATTGACATTACTCGGCAGGAGCATCGTTGATTTCTCTAGCAAAGATGGTTGTGCCCGTTACGAACTGATTGCAAAATCAATTGCGACATGGTAAAGGAGGTATCAAAGTTGGCATTACTACTACTTTTTTGGGGGGCAGGAGGCAAGTATATGTAATAGTTCCTCTGTACCTAATTGTAAAATTATTATTAAAAGTTAATTTTAAATATTTTAAAATTTAAAATTGACTTGAATGCATATAGTTTATGTCAATACAATTATAAATATCATAAACTATCTAAAAAATATTACTAACTGTCATATTTATTGTTTTTAAAATGTAAATGAATTATATCAATTTTGAGTTTAAAAAGTCAATATCTAATGGAGGATTCAGTCAATATCTAATGGAGACAATTAGCAGGAAGTTCAGTCAGTTAACCAAATGAGGGCATATTAGTCATTATTTTACATTAGTAGAGGGCAACACTGTCTTTTTATCTGTTGTCTCTATCAGTGTTCACATGTAGTGCGTGATAGGGAGCATGTGCAATTCAATTGCTAATGGAGGCTATATGTATTGCACCCGATGATTGTTTTGGATATAAATTGACTGATCCCAATTCTTTTGTTCTCCCTCCTTCTGCTCTATTCTAATTTCTCCCTCCTTCTGCTCTATTCTAATTTCTCCCCCAATCTCTTTTCTAATTTCCTATAATTAGTTGTATTCAGCTGGTTATAGTTGGTTAAGTAATCAAATTAGAGAAGCCAATTCATTACAATTGGTATCAGAGCCACCGAACATGCATCTATGACCACCAACAATCAGTACTCTTTGGAGAAAATTTTGGAAGCCATGAGAGAACTTAAGCGTTTATGGCTGAAGAATTCAAGCAAGCTCGCCTAAAATCCAATCCAAAGTATGATCGAAAACTTTTTATTTGAGGTGTTACCTAGAAGGATGACTGCCTATGTGTAGTTGCAAAATCCATGGAGTCATAATTTTATGTAAAGGATATTGATCAAACAGAGGATGAAGACGCTGATTCAATTATTCTTGAGGTTGGAGCTAATGAAAGTTTTCAGACGAAAATTGAAGTCTCAAACTCAACAATCCATTAAGATTGCGAACAACATGTTCATGATAAGGTAAACTCTCTTCCAGGAAATGGATTCTCCTCTCTTAGTTTAGCCAACAACACTGTGATAAGAGCATTTGATACAAATAAAAAGGAATTACCTGTTGCAAATAAGGTGTTCGATGAAAAATCTAGGAGAGACACTTTAACTTGGAATGTTTTCATTACTGGCTACAATCAGGAGGAAGATTGTGTGTGCATTATTACTAATCAATACCAGTCGAAATATAATGATAGTGGAGGTATGATTGGAATTCCAATGGTTACCGCTTGTAGATTAATTAAGAAACCAAAGGATGCAAATTATCAAGGCATAAAAGAGTGCTCACATGTCCTTGAAAATAAATTCGTTGATGAGCTTAGTTCAAAGCCACTCGATGACTATTACGAGCTTATCCAGTGTAGAACAAATATAAATCAAGAAAATGGTGATGTGTTTGATAAAAGGTCTATAAGAGGAAGAAAGTTACATGTGAACATAGAAGGTGATTCGGAAGAATTAATTTATCCACCAAAGATTGAAGATACGATTAGTGTTGTTCCAGCTTATTTTAATGGTACACAAAGGCAAGCCACAAAGGATAAGAGGTGTATTATTGGCCTTGATGTCCAGAGAATCAATAAGGAGCATACTGTAGTTGCTATTTCTTATGGTTTGAACAACAAGGATTGATAGCTATCTTTGACCCTGGGGGTGGAGCCTTTAATGATTCCATCTTAGAGATGTCCAATGGTGTGTTTGAGGTGAAAGAAATAAATGGCAACACACTATTGGGTGGAGAAAAATTCGATTACATTCTTTGGGATTTCTTAGTGAGTGATTTTACTGAGAGTATAGAATTGTCAAAAGAAAGACCTTCCTTACAGCGATTTTGTGAAGCAGCTGAGAAAGCTAAGATAACAACTAATTATGTAAAAGTCGTTAGTCAAGTAAATATTACTTCTCTTAGTCTTGGTGATTTTGACATCCTCTCTCCATTGAATGGGAAAGGCTTTAGTGATAATTATACTGTAACATCTCAGAATGGTGTTGGTTTTGACAATAAAAATGGTCTATGGTATAGTGAAAAGGGTTTTGCCATTGGGGTTCAAGAGAGGCTGAGTAATTTGAATGGTTAATTACTTGTCAGAATGGGCTACTACAGCTTTTGTGTGCAGAGGCAGTATTCAAAGAATTCATATTTTAGATGGCAATATTAGTGGAGTTTTATTAAAGGAGTTGTTTCAAATAGATGGAGCTGGAACAATGGTGGCTAATGATCTATATGAAAGAACACGGATGGCTAAGGTAGTAGATTTTTTTTCAATAAGACGAATAATACAACCATTAGAAGAATCTGGCACATTGGTCAAAAGAACAGATAAAGAGCTACTCAAGGCCTTGGATTCCTTTATTGTTGTGGAGAGGGAGGGTCATATCATTACTTTTGTTGCTCTGTTTCTTTTCTTTAAAGACAAGTGTGGTGATGTTGCTATTTCTCCTGAATGTCATGGACAGGGTGACAAATTACTTGATTACATTGAGAAGAAGGCATCTTCAGATATTTTTCCTGCTTACTACCTGGACAGCTGATTGGTTTGTAAAGCGGCATCCCCTGATCATGTATGGGCATGGATACAAAGATGGCGACACTTCTCTTAAGCATGTGAGCATGTTTAACTTTGGGGATCCGTTCCGAAAACACCAAATGTTATGTTGGTATATTTAGAAAGCACCAATAGCATGGACAACGATCACCACTGCATTCTTATTCTTTGTGATTGGTTTATTAATTGGGTACATTGTTAAAGTTGAGGATGTTGCTTTTAATAAAGTGATTTCTTCTGATGAAACATTTCAGAATGTTACATTAATGTTATATTTTGAGGATGTAAGGTTTGGGATCCCTTTACATGCACAAGGGCGGATTTTTAGGTCGTTCATGCAGGACGGTTTAACCTCTAGAAATTATGAAGGAACATATGCCTGTTGGGAACTTTACTTCCTTGAACATGGCATTCAACCTGATAGCCAGTTGTCAGGATATGATGATCTAGGTTTGGACCATTCTGTTGGTGGAGGTGATGATTTATGCTCGAACCGCATCAGAAAGTTTGCTGACAATTGCACTGGTGTGCAAGGGTTCCTTGTATTTAATGATGTGGAAGGGGGAACTGGATCTGATCTTGGCTCCTTATTTTTGGAACGATTATCAGTTGATTATGGAAAAAAAATCCAATCTATGTTTTACTGTCTATCCATCGCCTCAGGTCTTTATTAAGCCCTACAACAGTGTCCTCTCAACTCATGCACTCCTTGAATACACTAATGTTGTTATCCTTCAATCGACATTGAATGACCCACCTACACCAATCTTAACCGATTTGTTTCTCAGGTGATTTCCTCCCTGACTGCATCTTTGAGGTTTGATGGTACCTAGTATGTGGATATGACTGAATTCCAAACTAACTTGGTCCCATATCCAAGGATTCATTTCATTATTTCCTCTTATGTACCTATCATCTCAGCTGAGAAAGCATATCATGAGAAGCTCTTCGAGGCTGAAATCACCAATAGTGCATTTGAGCCCTCTTCCATGATGGGAACGTGTGATCATCGGCATGGAAAGTATATGGCTTACTACCTGATTTACCGGGTGATGTTATCCCCAAAGACATGAATACAGTCGTCGAAACTATCAAGATTGAGCACACCATTCAGTTTGTAGACTGATGTCCAACTAGGTTCAAGTGTGGTATCAACTACCAGCCCCCTACTGTTATTTCTGGTGGTGAACTTGCAAAGGTCTGGAGGGTAGTCTACATGATTTCTAACTCAGCCAATGTGGCAGAGGTGTTTAGTTGGATATAATGCTGATATGGACAACAAATTGCTACGTACATGTTTTGTTAGATGCCTAATGTTGTAGCATAGTTACTGTTTTCAGTTCCTATTTTTTGATAAAACTCACCCTCGAGGGCAAGGGTGTTTTTGAGGGCCAAGGAATGTAAGGAATGGGTGAGACCTTAGACAATTAGCAAGTAGTTCAGTCAGTTAGCCAATTGAGGGCATATTAGTCATTATTTTACATTAGTAGAGGGCAACACTGTTTTTTATATGTTGTCTCTGTTAATGTTCACGTGTAGTGTGTGATAGGGAGCATGTGCAATTCAATTGGTGATGGAGGCTATATGTATTGCACCTGATGACTGTTTTGGATATGAATTGAATGATCCCAATTCTTCTGTTCTTCCTCTTTGTCTTTGGTTTCTCCCTCCTTCTGCTCTATTCTAATTTCTCGCTCAATCTCTTTTCTAATTTCCTGTAATTAGCTACATTCAACTGGTTATAGTTGGTTAAGTAACTGAATTAGAAAAGTCAATTCATTACACCTTGCTAAATCCATTCGACCCTATACACAGCTCCACGTAGCTGAAAGTTCTTGGATTATTACCACCAACCTTTTCAAAAAGCTGAACTCCCTCCGTGTTATGAAACATGTTGGAGGGATGCGTCTTTGGCACATGAAAGTGGCGAAAGGTCACCCATTTTGACTCAAAAAACTTATAAAGCGAATGTCTTATAATTTCAAGAATATGGGTAGCGCAGCGGCGATGTTGTGACTTTTATTTTGTTAGTTTATGAAGTTGGGTATGATCTTTCTGCTTAACTTCATCGAAATCTGCTGGTAAAACGAAACAGAGGCGGTTCAACTGCATGATGGTGCTGGTGGTTTATATGACCAAAAGAAAAAGTATTTTCCTTTAAAAGACTATAAATCTAATCGCTTTATAAATACTTTTTTTCTAAGACCACATTCATTCCCCTCCCCTTCCTAGCCAAAATTTGTGGGACTGATTCCACTTGTCGAGTTTGTATAGGATGGATAATCTTTGCTTGCAGGTTCCTGTCTTATAATGCGTGTTTAGGATGACTTATGAACATCTAAATTAAATTATGAAAATAAAATCCCAACTTATTTGGTACAATATTCATTGTCTCCACAATTAGGATAGTGATAATCCATTTCAACCCACTAAAAAGTCATGCTCTATGGGGTAGGTAAGTATAAGTACATAACATCTAAACACTACATTTATCTTAACTATTAAACAGTGAGGCATAACATTGAAATTCGGATCATGTCCCACTTTTTAATAGTTAAGATGAATATAGTGTTTGATTTTGTATTTGAAAGTTATGTATATACTCTGTGTCTGATAACAGGAGTTAGTAATAGGGATTTATCTTAAAGGATCTCACAACGTCTAGTAGGGGAGCTAAAAGTCCAAATTATGATTAGTATTCTCTGTTATCTTTAAGATGATTTCGGCTTATTCTAAAGAATTAGGTAGACATTTCGTTTGTCTTTTTATTGTTTAAATTTCATTTGTTTTTGCTTTTCTTTTCAAACCATACATTACACTGAAAATAATACCATTTCTCCGATTAAAAGGATACTTAGTTTTTTCCCTGCACGTCCAAATATGAGAGTTGATCTTTTTTCAAAAGAAAAACTAATAAATGGCATGATTTTTCAAAAATGTCCTTGAAAATATGGTTAAGCCTAATTTTTTTCTGCATAGATAAAGTAGATTTATCATTTATCTTAATTTAATCGTATTAGCAGTTGTGAATTAGGTCTTAGTTTAATAGTTAAAATTCAACTTCTTAGGCCTTTAAATCTCAAATTAGAATCTTAATTTTTTTTCTTCCTTCCTTCATTTGAGACTAATTTCTTTCTTTTTACTTCTTTATTCTTTTGGTATTTGGTTAAAATCATATTGTTCTCATTCTTTGTAACACCCCATTCCCGAAGTGGAAAGGGCGGTTACGCACAGAACACAATATAACTAACAAACTGATATCCAAAACTTTAATATGCAACTGAATAGTCTAAATAGATAATTGTCAACTGGCTCAAACATGATCTGTGTATTATAACAATACTTAGAAACCAAAATATCAAACCCTAAGCAAAATATCTAAACTATTTACATAAAAGGAAGATCTCTTCACACTTGCCCTTGTTCCCCCTGATTACCTGCTGGGAAAAAAAACATAGTATGAGCCAAATGCCTAGTACAGTTATAGAGTGCGAGAAAATAAGAACTAAAATGAACAACAAAACCAATTGAACTAAAGTAATCTGAATAACATAATAGGCTAAATCAAATGATTAAGGTGATTTCATACCGAGCTCAGAACAGAACAAAACAGAAATATACATCGGACTACGCAATCTAGATGTATACAAAATCGAAAGATGTGTTTGGCACAAATAAAACCAAACCGCAGAACAGAACAGAACAGAAAACTAGGGTCGACCCATATGCCTCCCATAACAAAACACCAATTGGTCAATTTCCATCGGAGCACACAAAATGGAGACGTCGTGGACTAATCACACCATCACGGAAGTGTCATGTCTCGGTGTTAAGAGGACGTGTCTGTGGTACCCCCACAGGTGGTTATAGCTCAAGTATACCTTACGGTACTTTCTAACAAAAATATCATGCCACGATATGTGCGACACAATACAAATAAAAGGGGTTCTAATACGCACATGCTAAACCGAAACGAATCAACACAAAGTCCTCAAACTATATTAACATGTATGTTTTTACAGAATCAAAATAAATACTAGACATGCTCTCTAAGTTCAAATAGTACAAGTTATAAATTTTTGAATATCTAAAACTAAATAATTCTATCATAAGCATTTGACTATGAATAATATATCAAAATAATATCTAAATTCTAATTAAGAGACAAAACAAACAAATTAAAATTAAATAAATATCACTGAAAGAGTACGAAATCCGTACCTGGAATACGCAATGTAATACCCGAAATTATATTCCAAAAACGACTCGTTAAATTTCTTCTGTCGGAACTAATTAAACAAAATAAAGGAATAAATAAATAAATAGTTAATTAATTGATTAAACTTTACGCATTTTCTTTTCTTTTTGACGAATCCGAAATCTTTTCGTTCTAAACAAAATTCTATCTAAAATTATACATATAATATTTTAATAATTAGCAACCTTCTTGTTCCAAAATAAATTTAAGTATATTTACAAAAATATTCTTTTTATTTTTAATTATGTTACAAATAAATATTATTATTATTTTTATTATTATTATTATTATTTTTATTGTTATTATTATTGTTATTGTTATTGTTATTGTTATTGTTGTTATTATTATTATTATTATTATTATTATTATTATTATTATTATTATTATGTCACAACTCTAAAGTTATCAAAAATAATAATTTAATATATCAAAATGCTAATTACTATCAAAGATATACTAAAAATATATATACTAACAAACTAAATAGCATACAAAAATTAAAGCTACAAAATTAAAACAAGTTGTAAGACCCCGAATTTTATGAAATATAAAATTTAATTTTTCTTCATATATATTTTTCATGAAACAGTAAATGGTTAAATTGACAAAATTGAAAGTTAAGGATGTTATGTGCAAATTTTATTTTGACGGACAATATTCGTTTTGTCGTGGAATATTCGGGTCGTACGATGGCGCCGAAATAACAAATTATTGGTGGACCCCACAACGGAATATTTGTCGGATATAGAAAACGACAGAAGTAACCTTTTTAATAAAAATAGTCAACGGTGCTAACTGTTAAAATACCGGTGATAAAAGAATAGTAGCATACGGTAATTTATGGTATTTTACTGTAGCATGCGGTACTCTACAGTAGCACACGGTATTGCACATTGTCTCATATTATTAACACCGTAACTGTTACGCATCATTTCATCAATAATTATCACTGCATAATATTTTATATTATTAATTCAATTATTGTTGCTACACAGTATTTTGCATTATTGATTCAATAATTGTCATTACACTGTATTTCATATCATCGAGTCAATAATTGTTGGTGCACTGTAGTTTAAAATTATTGAATCTAATAATTGTCACAGTAGCAAATACACTATAATTTATATTATTAAATTAATAAAAATATGTAACGTGTTTCTTACATTATTGTGGTAACATTATTTTATATGTTGGACTCACAGGAAGAATAAATAAATAAATAAAAAATAAAATAATTAATTTTACTATTTGAAATAGTAACGTGAATAGTGACGTGAATAGTAACGTGAATAGTAAGTGAATAGTAAGAAACATGTGGGACCCACTGTGGGGCCCACACGAAATGTGAGAAATGTGTTTGCTGGGAATGGGTTGGTGGAGGCTGCGCAGCAGCCTCTACTGAATTTTTTTCTGTTCACCTACCGCGCATAGTAACTTCTTTTCTCCTATAAATAGCTTGTTCAGCTGAATAGAAAAATCATACCTAAAACATAGAATTTTTCTATAAGAATTTTATGAGTTTTCTCTGAGAATAGTGAGGTTATTTTGAGAGTTTGAAAGCCAAAAGGAGTGCAGAAATTTTTCAAGAAGTCTTTTATTAAAAAGTAGTAATTTCATAAATTCCTATTTTTCACGGTATTCACAAATCTTCCCTTAGAAGACTCTTCTTTGAGAAGATTCATTTTTAAAAGCTTTCTTTGGAAGATTTATTTTGGAATATTATTTTAAAAACTATTTTAAAATAGTTATATTATACTACAAAAATTATGTTAAATATATATAATTTTGATAGTTCATATTATACGAATTATCATACACTTTGAAATTTATATGTGGTAATTACTAATTTTATTAAAAATATATAGGTTGATCAACCTCATTTAAATCAATATCCAGTCACGTGTTAAGGTAAGGAATATCATTCTTTTCACACTCTTAAATTTACTACGGTAAGGGACGGTAAGGGGTATCATTCTTTTCATCATCATAAATGGATATTATTTCTTTCTTATTGGAAGGGATTATTACTCTTTGATTCTCGAAAATAATATCGTTTCTTTCTTGTGCCATTTACTTCCATGTATTAAATTGTGGGAATAACCTTACGGCGCGGTTTACCGCCTGTTGGTGAATAACCTTTTGTATTCATTCCTTATTAATCTTTGAGAATAACCTTACGGTGCGGATTATCGCCTGTTTGGTGAATAACTCTTCGTATTCAAATTGATGGGAATAACCTTACGGCGCGGATTATCGCCTGTTTGGTGAATAACTCTTCGTATTCAAATTGATGGGAATAACCTTACGGCGCGGATTACCGCCTGTTGGTGAATAACCCTTTTTATTTGTCTCATGTGGAAATAATTTGTCTACATGAATTATCACATGACACTATTATTCCATATTCATAAGTGATATCATTTTCCTTTATACTCATAAGAGATACCATCTTTTTCATCTTCCATTATTACTATGGTAAGGGATATTAATTTCCTTCACCTTTTGTTAATCAAACCTGCTACGGTAAGGGATATTATTTTCTTTCATACACCTAAATCGAAACTTATTATGGAACTATTGCTTCTATAATTCCTGAAAATATTATATGTTCCATAATAGTTGAATTTCATTATTTCAATTGAACCTTCCTATTTTCTGAACATTTCTATTGAACTGTAATCGTTATTCTGAACTGTGGATCTTGAATATCATTTTTAAATTTCACTCCACATCATGTTGGCAATTTGGACATTATTTGAATCTGCACAAAGTAAACTTCCGATACTTATTGTTTATCCTGTTCTTCTGTTCATCATTTGTATCACTGTTATTTGTATTAATCATCAAGAATCAAGCTGTTGTGAATATCTGTGGTCAGGGGCACAGATGTGATATAATTGTTGAACAGATGATAGGTTAAAAGCGATATACTAGGTTAAAGGCGATACATCTGTTCGGTGTCTTTTATGGCACGTGGTGAATGTTCTCTTTGGCCCGTAGTGCAAAGATGAACTGTTGGTTGGTATGATTATGACCAAAGGCTGAATCTGGTATAATCATGACCGTTGGTGTTATACTGAATGTCTCTGGCCCGTAGTGCAAAGATGAACTGTTGATCTGCATGATTATGACCGGAATTGTGAATTTTTATTATCTTGACTAATGGTATTTCAGATGATAAAAGTCTATGATGTTTTTACTAAAAAGAGAAGCGAGTGGACATTATGGTCTGCATTATTCTTCTAATAGATTGCTCATTCCGCTGCTATTATTGATCTTAACGTTGTTTAAGAATTTAACTACAGTTTTTGATATAAACCTTGTAGTCTATTGTATTCTATCAAGAACTCAACTGTTGAAGGCTAATGATAATTTATTCGTCATTATCTTAGTCATGATATTTCTTACTGGGCTATTTGAGCTCACCCTTTCTTTTGTTCCATTTTTTCAACAGGAGATGAAAACGTAACGGGGTCTAGCCGAAGGATGGAGTGAGAGTCCGAGGAATAGCTATCCTAGTCTTCACGTGTTGTAAAATAGTGTGACAATAATAGTGAAGACTTAGTTGTGTATTATTATACACTGTATTGTTGTACGTTGTGCCTTGTTGTAATAATTTTGTTGTAGTCTTTTGACGACTCAAGTTTGGGTTGTGTAGGCCTAGATTTGGGGGCGTCACACAAATACAGAAAATTAAATAATTACACAAAGAAAGAAAAAAGAGACATATCCGAAATTATGAGATTCATAGTCCGCCTACGTCCTCAACACCAAAAATTTTAACTAGAGAGGTCCTTACTAAAAAGATCCCAACATAAAAAGGTTTCCTCAAATTGGGTAAAACCTTAATATTTGGGTGATTAAAATGGGAAGGGGTAGGATCATATATATAGGTAAAGGTAAGAAAATGTTTTTTAGAGAGTGGCGATGTGGGACAAATGAATGACCGGTTATTACATTACTTCCCCCTTAAAAAGGATTCCGTCCCCGGAATCAAAATAATGGGACGAACCTACCTATCAAAAAGATGCGAATACTCCGTTCGAATAGAATCTGAATTATATTCTCAAGTAACCTCCTGCTTCGAATAATTCTTCCACAAAACCATAACAAATGGAAACATCTTTCTCCTCATAATTCGCTTTTAACCATTTAAAATCGCTTCGGATTGCTCTTCACAAGAAAGATCCTTCTGAATCTTATCGAACAGACTAAGTTTACCCTTTAACGCAAATCTCACATCAAAATCATGCATACCCATTGTCAAAAGATTAGCCCTACAAATTTTATCTTTAAATCTAATAGAACATCCTAAATACAAGTTAAAGCTAACAACATAAATCTTATCGGAGTAGCAATAAGCATATCAAAATCTAAGTATTAAGATGACGCACCAAGATACCAAACAAAAGAATGTACCACAATTGAATGAGTAAAATCGGTATCAAATCAAATAGATGTTTCATGACTATCAACTAAAAGAGTGCCAGAAACAGTACTTGGTGCACCTACCGCCTGATTATATGCCAAGGCGAACACCCGTCCACCACTGCGCTGACCGACATTGCCACAATTATTGTTTTCACCATTACTACATGGTCCGATACAATCCTTGGCAAAGTGACCTATCTGACCACATAAGAAACATGCACAAATACAAGTAGCACAAGTAGCTATCGGAATAAGATTAGGGTTACCCCCACCTACTGGCCTTATGTAACGACCCTGATTCTATCTTTTCTGACCACCTCGATTCCTATTCCACTGATCACCCTGATTCTTCCCTTGCTGACCCAAAATTTGACCTTGTTGGTCATCTCTATCCCTCTTTAGACTTCCTTCCGGTTTAGTAGCCTGAAAGTCTTGTTGTTCCATTTCAATATTCTTAGTTGCATTAGTCATTGCCGACACATCCTCAAACTTGGTGTTAATGAGATGTTGACGATATTTGTAGTGAATTTTCCACTTTTATTTCTCTGTCTGTTCTGCTGCAATCCCTGTTGAAGTTCCCGTAAAACCTGCCAACCTGGTGAACCTTGTCATGAAATCTGTGATGGATTCATCATCCTTATGCTGAATAGACAAAAACTCATTACCATATACCTCCTTATCAACAACTGAGAAATACTGCTGATAAAAGACATCACAAAATTCTATCTAAGTAAGTGTCTCAACGAATCTGTCACCTTTTGTTGCTTTTATAGCTTTCCACTATCTCTGTGCATCTCCATCTAATTTGTAAGCAGGTAACAACATTCTCTGGTTATCAGAGCACCCCAACACGTCAAAGATCTTCTCTAAATGGGCAATCCAATTCGTTGTTTCAATTAGAGTTGGAGCTGAACTGAATGAATGCGATTTCTGCTTCTGAAACCTTTTTAACCATACATACGTTGGCACCACAAATTGATCAATACCATTTGTATTTTCTAACTCTTCATTTGTTGCTGGACCACCATTACCTGAGTTTCCTTTATTAGGATTTTTTGGCGTTTTCTGTTGCATCTGTATCGCTTGAACGAATTGTGCCACTAACTGCGGTAAAACCTAATTAACTGCTTGATTTACCAAGGTTGTCAATTGAGCGTTATCCAGACCATTAGGTTGCACATCAGGTCGTGCATTGGGTTGGGTCTCGCCTCTTCCTCTACCATTACCTCTCATTCCAGCACTTCTAAAGGATCTACGAACCATCTAAGAATAACGGATGAAAGAAAATAGATTCGAGGCAAATTTCTAATACAAACTGATATTATAAATTAATAGAAAACCTAATCCATAAATCTACCCATAACTCACAGGTCGAACCTAAATAGGTTTTCTACAAGAAAGAACCCTAACTCTGATACCAACTCTGTAACACCCCATTCCCGAAGTGGAAAAGGTGGTTATGCACAGAACATAACATAATTAACAAACTGATATCCAAAACTTTAATATACAACTAAATAGTCTAAATAGATTATTGCCAACTGACTCAAATATGATCTGTATATTACAACAATACTTAGAAACCAAAATATTAAACCCTAAACAAAATATCTAAACTATTTACATAAAAGGAAGTTCTCTTCACATTTGCCTTTGCTCCCCCTGATTACCTGCTGAAAGAAAAACACAGCATGAGCTAACTGCCTAGTACAGATATAGAGTGCGAGAAAATAAGAATTAAAATGAATAACAAAACCAACTGAACTAAACTAATCTGAATAACATAATAGGCTTAATCAAATGACTGAGGTGATTTCATATCGAGCTCAGAACAGAACAAAACAAAAATATACATCGGACTGCACAATCCAGATGCATGCAAAATCAAAAGATGTGTTTGGCACAAATAATACCAAACCGCATAATAGAACAAAACAGAAAACTAGGGTCGCCCCATACACCTCCCACAACAAAACACCAATTGGCCAACTCCCATCAGAGCACACAAAATGGAGACGTCGTGGACTAATCACACCGTCACGGAAGTGTCATGTCTCGGTGCCAAGAGGACATGTCTGTGGTACCTCCACAGGTTATAGCTCAAGAATACCCTACGGTACATTCTAACAAAAATATCATATCACAACATATGCGACACAATACAAACGAAAAGGGTTCTAATACGCACATATTAAATCGAAACGAATCAACATAAAGTACTGAAAATATATTAGCATGTACGTTTCTATAGAATCAAAATAAATACTAGATATACTTTGTAAGTCCAAAGAATACAAGTTATGAATTTTCGAATATTTAAAACCAAACAATTCTATCATAAGCATTTGACTATGAATAATATATCGAAATAATATCAGAATTCTAATTGAGAGACAAAACAAACAAATTAAAATTAAAAAAATATCACTGAAGGAGTACGAAATTCGTACCTGGAATACGCAATGTAATACTCGAAATTATATTCCAAAAATAACTCGTTAAATTTTTTTTGTCGGAATTAATTAAACAAAATAAAAGAATAAATAAATAAATAGTTAATTAATTGATTAAACTTTACACATTTTCTTTTCTCTTTGATGAATCTGAAATCTTTTCGTTCTAAACAAAATTATATCTAAAGTTATACATATAATATTTTAATAATTAAATACTTTCTTGTTCCAAAATAAATTTAAGTATATTTACAAAAATATTCTTTCTATTTTTAATTATGTTACAAACAAATATTATTATTATTATTATTATTATTATTATTATTATTATTATTATTATTATGTCATAACTCTAAAGTTATTAAAAATAAAAATTTAATATATCAAAATGCTAATTACTATGAAAGATATAGCAAAAATATATATACTAACAACTAAATAGCATATAAAAATTAATGTTACAAAATTAAAACAAATACAGAAAATCAAATAATTATACAAAGAAAGAAAAAAAAAGACATATTCGAAATTATGAGATTCGCAGTCTACCTATGTTTTCGATGCTAAAAATTTTAACTAAGAAAGTTCTTATTAAAAAGATTCTTACATAAAAAAAAATTAAGTAAAACTTTAATATTTGAATAATTAAAATAAAAAGAGATAGGATCATATATATAGATAAAAATAAAAAAAAGTTTTTTTTTTAGAGAGCAGCGATGTGAGACTAATGAATGACCGGTAATTACATTCTTAATAATATCTCTATGCACGTGTATAGGCCAACTGGTCCCGTATTTAGGCTTCGGAAACTTTTAGGTTAGTATTACTCAATTTGAGAACGACTTAAATACTTCAATGTAACTAGCACACGCAGAATGTATGTAAATTATTTGAGGATAAAATAAAAAAAAAATTATAAAATTAAATGTAAAGATAAAAAAAATAATATAAAAAAACAAAATAATAACATAATTAAAATTATAAGAACAAAAGAGAAAAAAAATATAATGTAACACAATTACACCAACTACGATAACAATTCAGAAAAACCGTTTTATAATATAAATGGATATAAGTATAGGTAACCTTTTGGATCAAATATCACAACTCCGATTACTTCTACTTTTTCTTTTTTACGTGATAATCGAAAACGCATTCAGACATAAATTGTTTTAATGATTATATTTCCTTATAGTTTGGAAGTCTTTTGATCAAGGACGATAATGTTGTGGTATGTGATCTTCATTATTGAATGTCAAGTCTTTCACCACTTTGGTAATCCCACTTTTTTTTTTCATAGTATTTTAGTCTCTCGAAATTTTATCAATGTCATAATTGAGCTCATAATGTATTAATTCTTTTAATTTGGACTTTCAAACACTATTAAATAAGCACAATAGACCCAAATTGATAAACCGATAATTTTTTTACTCAAAAATAATAAATTGACCCAACTCTTTCCGACAAAAATTAGACTGAAATATTAAATTTAGGTGTGTAACGTTTATTTAACAATATTTGAGGGTTTATAGTAGAGGATTGATATTCTATTAGACTCTCTTTTTTTTATGGAAAAAATTAGAGGAAGAATACAATATAGGACTTCCAGACTCGAGATATAACAAATATATTGAATTCTTCTAAAAATACATTGAGTAATGCTAATGTCACAATTTTTATATCAAATATTTTTTTAAATAATGTGTTATTATTATATTAATTAATTAAATCTCTTGTAATTGCATAGATCATAAAATACGTTTTATCTTATTAAATATTATATTATTTGATACGCATTTGAAATAAAAAAATTACCGTTCCTAATATTATCCAAAAATATTTTAGTGTGTGTGGATAAAACCCCCGATTCTTTCCGCTTTTTTGGACTCCATGAAAACTCTATAGCATGCATGACATGACTTTACATATAGAGGTCATTTTCTCTTCTTTTTTTCCATTCTTTTCTCTCGTCTTTTAAAAAAAATCACAATAATGAATTAAGAGGATTTTTTTTTAATAAAGTGAAACTTAAAATTACTTTTTTCTCTTATTTCATTTTTTTTATTAAAAAAGGAATTAATATTTTTATAAAAAAATTTAAATAAATAATAAATAAAACTCATTTCAATTCAAATTTGGAAATAAAAACTTTTAAAATCATCCTTCTCTTTATTTTCTCCGCTTTCTAGACGTATCAAAACTAACGCTGTGTGAGAGTAGCTTGTAGTCAAAGCTATCATGGCATTCCCGCTTCATCCACCCAGAAAAAGAAAGCGAGTTTTTTCTATTCAAACGCGTAATAATGGGATATCCACTCATGTCCGAACCCCCAATATTCCTTTTCCTTTACTCTTATCTGCTAATTCTTTTGCTTTTTTTAATTTGTTTCTTATATCTCCTATTACAGACAATAATATCTGCTAAAAGGGAATGCCCAGCTCAATTTCTCCCCTCCGCTACCGAAGCCATGAAAGATTTAATGGGTAAGCATTTTTGTTCCTTTTTTCTTCAATTTTTTCGTTTTTTTTTTCGAATATAAAAATTACCAGGAAAAAGATAAATGTTTTGTGTATGAAACCTAATTCTCAAGACTTGTTATGAAATTAATGATTGTAAATAGAAGTGTGCTTCTGTGAAATTAATGATATTGTTATGTAGTATTCTGATGATGAGTTGTTTATTGTGATCAATGGATGTCATTCGTTAAATTAGAAATAAAATATAAAAAAATCCAAAATCTTTAAATTACTGTTATTATGAGTATTAAGAGGGAAATCTGAAATTGCTCCTTTTGTTAGTTTTGTTTTTATTTTTATTTTTTTTTTCTGTTTTTTTAAACATCATACGTTGGATGTATTGAAATCTGATAATAGGATCAAATGGGTATAATTTTTATTGATTTGATTTGAATATATGTATCCTGGTCTTGTTGAATTTATGCATTAATAAAGGGAGCATCTAAATGGGTGGCTGACAATTGACAAAATTAATGGATATGGTGGTAATTTGGAAGTGGTTGGACAATCCCATTCATCATTACTGAGCAAAGAATCAATAAATGTTTGTAGGAATTAGGATAGACAACTAAATAGTAAAAGTTGGAAAATTTTCTAAAAATAAAGATTTCTAGTAGATGAAAGTTTTCGAGATGTAAATGGATATAGAAACAGAAGTTCAAGATGACAATGTATATAATATCAAAAGTTCAAGATGAAAAGGAAAGTTCTTGTTTTTAGAATTGAATAACAAAAGAAACAGCAAACAGTTTGAAGGTTCTCTTGGGAAAATGAACCATAGCTTAGTCTGAAAAGACTAAATAATATGCTTTTGCTTGTCAAATTGGCTGTGGCACAACCATGTGAGTATGTGACATAGGGTATTATTGGTTGCATCAGCTGGTTAGGTCTGGTTGTCGCAGTGAATCTGTGGAATGAGAGAATTCTTTTCTTGTACCTAATTATTAGCTGATTAAAAGAAATTATTGCGTGTAGAGGATGTACTTTACTTTAAATATTACGGATAATCCATTTCTTTTCTTTCTTTAATTCTAATGAAAGTGTCCTTCTTGAGATGCTATTTATTGCTGCATTTGGTTGTAGGTAAGGCATCACTATAGTTTGAAAGCATGCTTTAAAGACAAGAAGCCAAAATAGCTGATGAGTAGCTAAGTTGAATCTAGAGATGCATGTTTTAGGTGCTTTGTTATAACAGGAAAGTAAATAAAAGATGAATGTCATTGTTTCAATCAAAATCCTGTGCTCTTTGTAAATAGAACTTTACTTTTTCGATTGTATATCTTAGTTGCCAACACAGCTTCCGCTGCCACCCAACATTCATACATTTAGTACTCCAGACATACATAGAATGATAAATTCTATACCACTATGACTAATAGTTAACCAGCACCTGGCAAACCGATTGTAACTATTACAAATGACAGACAGCATGGACGGCCAAGAGTCTCACCATTCTGTCAACATGCTATCCATTCAAAACCACCAGCACATTGATTCTTATCACTGAGGTCTAACTACATGCTGCACCATATCTTTCTTATTTCCCGTATTTGTAGATAATCAGAGCATTTTCCTCTTTCTTCTTTGCTAGATACGATAGTTGCTTATCAGTGACATCTTGAAACTGTAACTATATTATTAACCTGGTTGATACAACTCATGCCTCACCCTCCTTGTCCTTGACTACTTTTGACCGTAATATCAAATATTCTACCATCAACAAATGTACTAACTGCCAACTGACCTTCATTACATCATTGACCTCCTCGCTCATCAAACCTCCACCAAAATCCCTCCTCTAGCCGTTCTCCCAAACCTTAGTGTTTTCCCCCCTTACGCTTCTCCATATATACACACATAGATGGTTGATGATACTACCTTGATTGTTAGTTTTAAGTTAGAAATTACATCACTGTATCATCTCTCATTTACCTAGAAAAATAAAATGTAAAAGAAATTTTTGATGCAATTTGCATACATCTAGTTATATGATATACCAACTATAATCACTTGGATACTTATAGTTGCCTTTGAGTTTGATTCTTTGTGGTGCTGTATTTCTTAGGCACTTATTCACCATGCCCTGCTCTGAAGTCATTATCCAACAAGGTAGGAGGCATGCTCTGCTGTGGAAGTACACCAAATAAATATCAAAGATTGGATACAAAGCTTGAAAGGAAAATTCTGGAGGTTAAAAGAAGTTCATTAGTTCATAAGAATTTTAGATCAGTCAATGGCATAATCTTGAGATTCCCTCAGTTCAAAGAGGGACTGAAAGAAGTCAGAGGTGTATTTGAACACTGTGGTGAGTTTGGACAAGTTCCCTTTCATGCTTAATATCTAGTCCTCTGACGGGTTTTTATGGAGGACTTCAGCAAAGCAAACTAATTAGCTTTTCTTTTTCTTTTTACTCCTCTTTTTTATAAATTTCTTTACCTTGGATAGTGGATACATGCTTCTCTATACAGATGAAGATTCTAATGGAACTATTGACCGCGAGGAACTCAAGAACTGCTTACAGAAATTGAATCTTCAACTTACAGAAGAGGAAATTGATGATCTGTTTGATTATTGTGATATGGATGGGACTGAAGGGATACAATTCAATGAGTTCATTATACTTCTGTGTCTCATTTATCTCCTAGTGGATCCTTCCACCTCTTCTCATGCAGTATTTTCTCTAAACCTGATATCTTATTTTGGGTAAATGTCTGCTTGTCAAGTTATTATTCTGATTCTGTTTCAGACATTAGAGATGGGTTCTCTACAGCTTAAAAGCACCTTTGATGCTATAATTGAAGCGTTTATGTTCCTTGACAAGAATGGTGATGGAAAGCTGAACAAGAAAGACATGGTCAAGGCAATGAATGATGCTTCTCATTTGGAAAGATCCCCCACACGCATCACTAGAACGCGATTTGGTACTGACTCACTATACATGCTGCTACTGATTATATTTTTGCAGTTCCGTCTCCTAGAAATTCTTTTTTGATCTTTTTAGTTTTTTGAATATGTAGAAGAAATGGACTGGGACAGAAATGGGCAGGTCAGCTTCAGGGAATTCCTTTTTGCTTTGATCAAATGGGTCGGAATGGGCAGTGATGATGAAAACCCAGTAACAGGAACTTCAACAGAGTAGGGTAAAGTATGTTTGGAGTGAGGTAAACTATCTGTTAGTCAGATTGATGTGCATGTATGTATATATATCCAACAGTTATTATATGGATGCATTGATGTTATTTCATACTTGGTCCAACTATGGAAAAATCCAAATATTTTTCTGAAGTATTAATTGTGAACATTACTCTTTTCGTCTTTTTTAATCAATATGTCCTATGCTAGTGAATTTGTAAATTCTGCTATAGTTAGAACTTGTCATCATAATGATGTTAGTTGTGTACATCTGAATCCCGTTGGCATAGATTTCTATTTTGATGTTTACTGCACAAACCCAAAACACTTTACAAATTTTAAACAAAGATACTAACAAACCCCAAAAAGAAAACTCCAATTCCAAAAAGACATCCACTTTTATTATCTATCATTGTATCCCTAGAGCTTGGATCCTCTTAATCAGTGACAATGAGGAGTGGTTTTTTTGCTTCCATTCTTCCGTGCTCTCCTTCCTTTGCCCTTGTTCAATGAAGCATTTGTCATAGCCATCAAGTATGTTGACAATCTGCCTGATGCTTGGTCTTAGCTTTGGGTCAGAGCGCGTGCATGCCATCCCTAATTTCACCATCCTCACCAGTTCCTTATGATTGTGCTCTCCATCCATCCTCCAGTCTGCCAATTCCTCATATCTCCTCTGCCGTGCCTCAAATTCATGGACTCTCTTAACCAATAGTACCTCAGGCTGACTGAAATCAACCGCCATCTGTCCACTAACCACCTCAAGCACCACTACACCAAAGCTATAAACATCAGCCATCGGTGTTGGTTCGCCACTTTCCATATACTCCGGTGACATGTAACCGAAAATTCCACGAACAGAATAGTTTTTGTCGGCAACATCATGATGACCATGCTCATTTCTAGTTAAAAACTCAGCAAGGGCAAAGCAACCGAGCCTCGGGTTCATGTCTGAATCAAGAATGATCGATGAAGAAGTAATATTTTTGTGAATTACTTGCTCATCCCATTCCTCATGCAGATAACGAATTGCGGAAGCAAGTGATTTGACTATGTTGTATCGGTGATGCCATTGTAGATGCCCACTCCTATGGTCTTGATGAAATAGGGGGTGGCTTAAAAGACGAGTTGCAGAGTAATCGTATACAACTAGCATCTCTCCTTGGTCAGTGCACCATCCACGAAGTTGCACCAAGTTCCGGTGGCGCAGATTTCCTAAATTCTGGAGTTCATTCGTGAAGCGTGCCCGCAGTGCAGGGCATGTTTTCATGCCTAGTCTTTTCACTAGGACATGATGCTGGTTGTCAAGAATGCCGTGGTAAGCAGTTCCAAAGTCTACTTCAGCCACCCTCCGGGAATCTGCAAAGTTGTTTGTGGCAGAAATGATTTCTTTGAAGCTTATTTCACGTGGAGTCTCGATCATGGGGAAAGTGTTTGGGCGATGGTGGCGGCTGTTTTCTGAGGGGTTGACATTGCCGTTTCCATATTCAGCAGTTGCATATATGGTTTCTCCCTTGGCTGTGAAAAACATAGATGAATCAGAAGCAATTGTTTCGGTGGTGGAGGTGATTGTGATTGTGTTGGATGCCCTTGTGGGGGATATGTTGCTATTACTACTGTTGCTTGTGGAAGATAAAGAGATATAGTTTGGGTGGTGTTTGAATGATGGAAGATCTGGCAATTTTGTGCAAAGATTGCCAGAAAGTACTTCCAAAACCCATTTCATGTTAGGCCTTGATTGTGGATCATGAAGAGTGCATAAGAGGCCAAGATGGATCAAGCGCTCCATTTCAGAAAGCTTGTATGACCCATCAGAAAGCCGACTATCCCCTGCTTGCAAAACCATTCCTTCATCATAGAGCCCTCTTACCCAGTCAAGCAAAATAATTTGATCCTCTTCGTATGTGAAATCCATCGCCCGCCGGCCTGAGACAATCTCCAGCACAACAATCCCAAAACTGAAAACATCAGATTTTGCTGTGGCAGCGCTGCGTCTTTGAAAACTCTCTGGTGGTAAGTACCCAATTGTTCCGCCAATTCTAGTAGTTTGTCCCAGTCGAAACTGGAGATTGTTTATTGATGGTGTCCTAATTTGGTGCTCATCAAGTTCATGTTCTATCCACCTGGCTAATCCAAAGTCACCTAGCCTTGCATTATAATTGGAATCAAGCATCACATTACTCGTCTTCACATCCCTATGAATGATCTGAGTCTCCAACTGCTCATGGAGATAGAACAGTCCAGCTGCCAAACCATTCATTATCTTTACTCGCCGCTCCCAATCAAGGGCTGCCGCAGACCCCACGTTTTCCGGCCGCCTGAAAAGTATCCGGTCAAGGCTGCGGTTGGGCATGTAGTCATACACAAGATGCAGCTGATCATCATGAACACACCAGCCACGAAGGCTAACAAGATTCCGGTGGCGGAGATGAGCCACCGCCACCAGCTCCGCTGCAAACGTCTTCTCAAACTGCTCCCCTCTCTCTGCCAAACACTTGACAGCAACCACCGTTCCATCACTAGGTAAAACAGCTCTATACACCCTACCAAACCCTCCACTCCCAAGAATTTCGTCCTTGCTAAATCCATTCGACCCTATATACAGCTCCACATAGCTGAAAGTTCTTGGATTATTGCCACCAACCTTTTCTAAAAGCTGAACTCCCTCCGTGTCATGAAACAGGCGGGAGGGATGCGTCTTTGGCACATGAAAGTGGTGAAAGGTTGCCCATTTCGACTCAAAGAACTTATAAAGCGAATGTTTTAGAATTTCAAGAATATGAGCAGTGCAGCGGCGATGTTGTGACTCTTTTTTTGTGGGTTTATGAAGTTGGGTATGATCTTTCTGCTCGACTTCATCGGAGTCTGCAGGTAGAACAGAACAGAGGCGGTTCAACTGCATGATGGTGCTGGTGGTTTATGTATATGTATATGGCATTAGGAAAAGTTTGAAATGAAAGTAGAAGTTTGTGTAGTCATATATATAATAGAGAGAGAGAGAGAGAGAGACGGGGGGTTAATATATGATATGATAATATAGGTGTGGATATATTTTGGTAGGAGTATTTGGTGGGTTATGGTTATATTCAAACGCGGTTAGGTTGCATGGTTGAATTGATTGAAAAAGGTGATACTCGGCCAAACATTAACCTTATGTCTGCCACCTTTATTTCCGTGATGTAAGCAATGAATGAATATCATTAGATTAGATTCTGTGTAGTTTGAAAAACCACCCATTTTTTCCCTTCAATCAGTGTGATTCCGATTTAGACTTGGAGGGGGAACAGAACCATCCTACTACGTACTCTTCTTATCGTGGAAGCTTTTGTTGGTAAGTCTTTGGTCTCCGTCCCCACGCCGCCAATATCTCTTTCTTCACCTATCCGCGTTTGTCACATTTATACGACAAACTATTTCATGCACTTGGAGTATGAAGTACGATAAATAATTTGTTCATTCTCTCGTATATATGAGAATTTTTTATGTGCTCTATCACAAAGGGTTCTACATGAATGTGAAAGGAAGAACATATTATATGTTATGCTTCAAGAACATAGAATAGCTTTTTCATTTATACCCTTAAAAAACAAGAATTTCTTAACATAAAAATGTTGACGTGATATAGAATAAATATAAGTACACAACATTCAAACATTATATCTACTTTAATCATTAAAAAATAAGACATAGTATTAAAATTCGTGTTATATTTTATTTTTTAATAATTAAGATGAATATAGTGTTCAGATGTTATGCATGTAGACTTGTCCCATAATCTATCATCTAAGATTATGATGAGATACTTAAGATAGAAACAAAAGCTCTTTTTGTGAAACAAAATAAATTATTTTTTTTTGAAAAGTTGTATATATAATATATTTTTTACATATATTTTCAGCGTAACAATACAACATTTAATATACATGGTATGGTTAGTTGTGGATTGCATTACACACATTACACTGAAAATTCAACTTCTTAGGCCTTTAAATCTCAAATGAGAGTCTTTATTTTTTTCTTTCTTGCTTCATTTGAGACTAATTTCTTTCTTTTTACTTCTTTATTCTTTTGGTATTTGGTAAAAATCATGTTCTTCTTCTTCTTCGTAATATCTTTATGCACGTGTATAGAAAATTCAGACCAACTGGTCCCGTATTCAGGCTTCGGAAACTGTTAGGTCTGTATTACTCGAATTGAGAACGACTTAAATACTAACTAGCACAAGTCGCGCACACAAATGTGTGTAAAATATAGGAGGATAAAATAAAATAAAAAATTATAAAATTTAAAAGACTAAATAAAAAGATAAAAAATAATATCAAAAAATAAAAGAGGGAAAAAATCTAGTGGGACACAGTTACACCCAATGTTTTCAGATCTGGATAGGTCATCGAACCAAAAAATATACCCAGTGGATAGATTAATGGTCAAACCGTTAAACTGGTGACGTCATAAATACATAAAAAAATATTATTAATAATTAATAAAATTTTAAAACATCTAATTTGTTGTAAGGTAAAATATAGTGAAATTATATTATAATATTACTAAAAATATCTAATTTTAAAAATAAATATATTTTTGTACAAAAAAATATTAAAAAATTGTTTCATTGGGTCGGGTCAACTTAACCGGTTTTACCGGTTGAACCACCGGTTCGACTGATAATCAACTGGTTCAAATTGAGTTTTGACCGATTCAATTAAAATTAATTTTTTTAGTTAAATCGGACCAGAGTAACGATTGATTTTCATTTTTACCGGTTTGCAATTCAAATTTAATAACCTTGATTACACCAACTACATCTCCGGCTAAAAAAAACCGTTTAATAATATAAATGAATATACATATAGATAATATTCCGGTCCAAATATCACAACTCCGACTACTTTTACTTTTTCTTTATACGTGATAATAGAAAACGCATTCAGACATAAATTGTTTTAATGATTACATCTCCTTAAATTCAAATTTTGGCTTCTTTTGTTAATTTTATTCTTTTTTGACATTAGCATAACCTCCTATGGTTTAATCTACTTTCTTTTTCTTTTTTTTTAATAATTTACATTGCAAAAGTCTTTTCCAGACTCAACGTGAAACATCTTTTACACGGTAAATCCAGAAATTCCTAGTCAATTTCATACTACCCAGGTTTTTATTTTCTTTTTCTAAAATAATTCTTCTCCCATGGATTATTTTTGTCACATACTTATAAAATCCAAGTCAACGGAATTTTAATTAGAAAAAGAAGATGTCAATGGCGCGGGGGGGGGGGGGTAATTGCATGTATGATGACGTCGTCTATTTGGTTCTGGAATATCAGGCTGCAGTTATTTTCTTTCATCCATTGATCCGGATAGTATTTTCATTCTCCCTTCATTTTCCGTTTCTTTTCTTTTCTTTTCCTTCGTCTGATGATCAGCCGCAAGAACCTAACCAAATAAGATGACTTGTAAAAAAAATTTATTAAACAAAAGTATAACTGTTATGCGATATGTTCAAAAAAAAAAAATTATGTATCGTATAGCCGTTTGCAATAGGAAAAAAACTAAAAAAATGGTTATACCAGATAATTGTTATGCTGTATGTATCGGAAAAACTTTAAAAAAAAAATTTTACATACCGCATAACTGTTATGCGATAATACCAAATTTTTTTTTTTTTTTTTTACCTACAACATAAGTCATGCAGTATGAACCAAACCCAAAAAAAACTTTGTTTCTCTCTCATACTATATTGCACACTGTTATTGCGATATGTCAAAAAAAAAAATTAAAAGTTTTTCTTACTGCAATAATTGTGTAATAATTATGCGATAAAAAAATAATAATAAATAAAAGATTCTCTACTGCATAACAATTATGCAATAACCGCATAACTTTTACGAGGTAGGAATCCTCTTCTTTCTTTTTTTAGTTTTATCTCTCCTCCTCTTTTCAAGTCTTCCATTATTATAGAGAGCTACAAAAGCTGCAAATTACAAAAAGATAACAATCATATCATTACATTTCATAATTAAAAATTTTCTAAAAAAATTTAACCCAAATCATTTTCAAGATTGCATCCACCTATTATCAGTGGTGCATAAATAACATACGGCATGTTGTTAGAGTTTATGCCCTAGAGGCTAATTATTTGATGTAATTGCTTAACATTTTTGATATTATATTTGATTGAATAAATAGATTATTTTATTATGATTTCATTTACTGCGTTAAATAAATGTTAACGTAATAAAAGCCCTTAGAATAATGATACGAATTATATAGCTTTAAGTATGTGACTTGAACATGAGATTATATAATTATAATTAGTATCATTACTCTTAAATGTCCCTAGTCGAGTATCATTGTTAATGGGACAACAATGATGCATTGAGACTAGTATGTGGATTGACTGATGGCCAAATCTCATTGGTCATAAATATATGAGATATTTGAGTCAATGCATAGGTACATGTTAGAGAACAATGTACTGGACTGACCCACCATAAGAATTCTACATGGAGCATTATGCAAAGTGTCATAAGAAATTCTTATAGTGACAATGATGTAATGATCCTCCGACCTGAAGTCACTATATTATTACACGAGAATTTATGTACTTTGATATCATCAAATGTCACCTTTAATAGGGTGGACAATAAAGGTGATCATTGGGTACATCATGAATCGTGTGAGGAATATGAGTGATCTAGATGGAATTTAACCCTCCTATATATTAGGAGTGATATCCATAGGCCTCTTGATTGAGTAGGACTATGAAATGCATGGTCATGCTCAAATATTGATTTGTTTCATATAGTCTACTCATTGATCAAGAAAACTCAGATTAAATTATGAAGAGTATGACATATTCCATGCCTCGAGTTTAATCTAGGATATAAGGTTAAAAGGATTAAATTACATTGAAACATTGGTCACGAAAAGGTTGTATCGAATCACCGATCTTATTATTATTTGGGTAGCAGTGATGCATTGCTAGATGCCGCTCACTGTTTATAATTTTATAATACGATTTTAAAATTATTGCCAACATAATAATAACCTATAGGGTCACACACTTAGAACGTAATTAAAAGGGAATTAATTTAAATTGTAAGTATTTTAAATATGTCGATATGATTGATAGTATTTAGAAATTACGAATTTAAATTAATAGGATAATTTGTATATATGTATATTAATTAAGTAAGACTTAATTAAAATATAATATATATAAATTCGGATTTTATTTTTCTATTTATTTTAGGTTTTAGTTAATTCCTATTAACTACTATATATATGATATATCAGTAGTCTAAAAGTCACGTAAGGAAAAACTAAAACCCTAGCCGCTTTCAGAAAGAGGTTAGAGAGAAAAATAGGTTAGAAATCCTGATCTTGGTGGCTAGTACCGCAGATCCCTTTCGCTGCAGATCGTGTGACGGTTCGCGGATCGTTCGTGTGGATACCGTAGAGACGTAGTCGCTGGATTGCGTTGAAGATTCGAAGCCGTTCCAGAATTCCATCGTCTTCTCAACATTTCAGATAATCGGTAAAATAATCTAAACCTCTGATTAATCTGTTTTCGCATGGATCCTGTCTTAGGGTTTCAAAAAAAATTTTAAATTCCGCTGCTTTCACTGTGTCGAAACCCTAACAGTGGTATCAGAGCTACTTGCGAAACGATTGATTCAGATTACGTGTTTTATTGTATTCGATATATATGATGTATGATGATGCATGTTTACCGATCTGAAATTGAATATATGATATTCTGCATGTTTGGGTATTCTGGAAATCTATAATATATATGCATGTTTACGGATCTGAAATTGAATATATGATATTCTGCATGTATGGTTATTCTGGAAATCTGTAATATATATGCATGTATATGATTTCTGTTAATCGTATCCTACAAGGTGGAATAACAGTACGTCTTCTGTTCTAATTGGATTAGAAGCATGAAGATTCGATTTAATATGATTAATCGAACTTGGACATATATGATATGTTCTGGGTGTATTGTTACTATGGTGGATTGTATATGATTCTGAAATTGTTTCAGAGATTCATATACAGATTGTAGTTTTAAAAAAATGAAAAAAAAATTTCCAGGGGCGCTGCCCCCGACCCCGCTCGCTGACCGGTCAGCGAGACCACCGCCAAGGGGGGAGTCCCCCCCTTGGACCCCCCCGCCGTAGCGCACGATGGTCGTGACCCCAAATATTTTTTTTATAATATTCTTTAAATGATATAAATTGTGTTATGTGCTTATTGTGATATGCATGGTGCACAGTTATGGCTCTTTTGACCCATAGGATTAGTGGTTTTTGGTTTTTTGAAATACGGCTTGTATGTCGTGCCTTTCTATATTCTGATGTAATATTCTCTTCTCATCTAAATCCCCTCGAATGTAACTCGAGGTTTCTTTATAACATGTAATGTACAAGTGTAATCAAGAAGACAAGATGATGATGGAGAGGAGACACAAGTGAACGAGGAAGGTCCAACGAAGCTACTATTTTGAAGAGCTTTTACCACCTTAGACTGACCTTCAATCTTTTCATTAGCTTGAAAGGATTGACATAGGGTTGAGCCATAACTGTGACACGTTTAATTTTTGCACTTTATTTATGCTTGTATACGATATACTATGATAAATAACGTGCATGCTTAATAAGATTAAAATTGGTGAGATCTAAATTAATTAATAAAATCCCTCATAAAATTATTAAGTCTAAATCAGATGCCTTCCAATGAATGACACTCATCAAGACCTTGATCAATGAATGTAGGTTTGCCAAAGCAAAGTACCCCATTTATCTTGGTAAGATGCGATAGGATAATTGTGATATCCAAAATGTTAAAAGCATTGGGCCCGACTTAACTAAGTTATCTCAATAGGATTGTGGACTTAGAGGCATAGAGTTTGGCATGTACCATTAGATGGACTAGAACAAATGTTGTTCACCAAACTATCTAAGAGTTATATATGATATAATTGACAAATGGTTGTCTACCTAAATAATTATGTTTTAAGAGATTAGCCAAAGCTAACTTAAGGCGTAATAAAATATGGATCTTAGCTCACTAGAAAGATTTAATAAAAAATGCTTTCCGAATTAATGGTGAGGGCTATTAATTTGATTAAAATAGTGGGAGGTATATTTGGAATGTACTATTATCAATTACATAATATCAAAACTCTGCAATTTGACTTATTATTTTTGCACTTATAAATTGTAGATATCAATGGCAACCAACAACACAAATAGTCTTTCACTACGATCAGTCCTTGAGAAGGAAAAGCTGAGTGGAATTAATTTCCTAGACTGGCATAGGAACTTGAGGATTGTCCTCAAACAAGAGCGCAAGCTTTATGTCCTTGATGGGCCCATTCCTGCAGCACCAGCTAACACTGCACCACGTGCAGAGCATAATGCTTATAAGAAGCATCAAGATGATGCTCTGGACGTGAGTTGTCTCATGCTAGCAACTATGAACTCTGAGCTTCAGAAGCAACATGAGTTAATGATTGCTTATGAGATGATCGAGCATCTCAAGAAATTGTTCGCAGGGCATGCTCGACAGGAAAGGTATGATACAAGCAAGGCGTTGTATCACTGCAAGATGGGTGAACGTGATCCAGTTGGTCCACATGTTCTTAAAATGATTGGGTATATTGAGTACCTTGCTAGGTTGGGTTTTCCGATTACTGCGGAAGCCCAAACTGATCTAGTTTTGCAATCTTTGAACAGCAGCTACTCGCAATTTGTCATGAATTATCTCATGAATGAAATTACAAAACCACTTACTGAGTTGTTGAGCATGTTAAGAACTGCCGAGAACAACATGAAAAAGGCAGGACCCGATCCCATAATGATGGTGCAAAAGGGGAATGCTAAGGGAAAGGGAAAAGGCAAGAAGAAGATAGGATCTAAATCTGGTGCCAAACCCAATTTCAAAAACAAACAGGCTTTAAAACCTAAAGGTGGGGTAGCTAAAGAAGGTGATTGTCACTTCTGTGGAAAACCTGGACACTGGAAGAGGAACTGTCATGCATATCTGGAAGAACTCAAGAAAAAGAAAGGAAGTACGACTTCTGATTCAGGTATATATGTTATAGAAGTCAATTTGTCTACTTCTACATCATGGGTATTAGATACTGGATGTGGTTCTCACATTTGTGTGAATGTGCAGGAACTCCGAAGGAGTAGGACTTTGGTGAAAGGAGAGGTTGACCTACGAGTTGGAAATGGAGCAAAAGTTGCTGCACTAGCCGTAGGAACTTATCATTTATCTTTGCCCACTGGGCTAGTATTAGAATTAGAGGATTGTTATTTTGTGCCTGCTATGAGCAAAAACATTATTTCTGTTTCTTGTTTGGACAAGAAAGGTTTTTCGTTTTTAATAAAGAACAACAGTTGTTCGTTTTACTTAAATGAAATATGTTATGGTGTTGCACAATTGTTTAATGGTCTTTATATTCTTGCTTTAGAGATGCCTATCTATAACATAAATACAAAACGATTTAAATCAAATGATTCAAATCCGACATATCTCTGGCACTGTCGTTTAGGCCATATAAATGAGAAACGCATATCCAAACTCCATAAAGATGGGTTTTTGGATTCATTTGATTTTGAATCATATGAGAAATGCGAATCTTGTTTATTAGGTAAGATGACTAAAGCCCCTTTCACTGGTCATAGTGAACGGGCTAGTGATGTATTGGGACTTATACATAGTGATGTATGTGGACCCATGAGTTCATTAGCAAGAGGTAGGTTCTATTACTTCATTACATTTACTGATGACTTCAGTAGATATGGATATGTGTATCTTATGAGACACAAATCCGAATCCTTAGAAAAGTTCAAGGAATTCAAGAATGAAGTTCAAAACCAATTTGGCAAAAGCATAAAAGCCCTTCGATCCGATCGAGGTGGTGAATACTTAAGCCAAGATTTTGATGACCTTCTAAAGCAGTGTGGTATTATATCACAACTCACTCCACCTGGAACACCACAATGGAATGGTGTGTCTGAGAGGAGGAATCGCACCTTGTTGGACATGGTACGATCAATGATGAGTCATGCATATCTTCCAATAAGCTTCTGGGGTCATGCCCTAGAGACAGCTGCATTCACACTTAACCGTGTTCCTACAAAGACGGTTCAAAAGACACCATATGAGATGTGGACTGGGAAACGTCCTAGTATGTCGTTCATGAAGATTTGGGGTTGCGAGGCGTTTGTAAAACGTCTGGCTTCTGACAAGCTCGGACCCAAATCTGACAAATGTAATTTTGTGGGATACCCTAAGGAAACAAAAGGGTATTATTTCTACAAACCTTCTGAGAACAAAGTGGTTGTTGCTCGAACTGGTATTTTTCTAGAAAGAGAATTTGTCTCTAAAGGAAATAGTGGGAGGAAAGTAGAACTCGAAGAAATTCGTGAACCACAAAATATCATTGAACCTGAGTTGGAACATGAGCAGGAACCACAAGATATTGTGAAAAGTGAACCTGCTCAAATTACACAAGCCATTCGTAGATCTAGTAGGACACGCCAAGAGCCTGAGAGATATTATGGATTTCTTGTGACTCAAAACGGCGATGTGATGCTCATAGATCAGGATGAGCCTGCTTCCTACCAAGAAGCTATGAATGGACCAGATTCTGAGAGATGGCTTGAAGCCATGAAATCTGAGATGGACTCCATGTATACTAACCAAGTATGGACTTTGGTTGATCCACCCGAAGGGGTAAAACCAATCGGGTGCAAATGGGTTTTCAAGAAGAAAACCGACATGGATGGTAATGTACAAACCTATAAAGGCCGACTGGTAGCAAAAGGTTTCAAACAAGTTCAAGGTGTTGACTATGATGAAACCTTCTCTCCAGTGGCAATGGTTAAATCCATCAGGATCTTACTTGCTATTGCAGCCTTTTATGATTACGAAATCTGGCAGATGGATGTCAAAACTGCTTTCCTTAATGGAAATCTCCTTGAGGATGTGTACATGACACAACCTGAGGGTTTTGTCACTCCAAAGGATGCTAGAAAGGTATGTAAGCTGCAGCGATCCATTTATGGATTGAAGCAAGCCTCTCGGAGTTGGAATCTTCGATTTGATGAAGCAGTCAAAGAGTTTGGCTTTATAAAAAATGAAGATGAACCTTGTGTATATAAGAAGGTTAGTGGGAGTCAGATTGTATTCCTGGTATTATATGTAGACGACATATTAATTATTGGGAATGACATTCCTTCCTTACAGGCTGTAAAAACATGGTTAGGAAAATGTTTCTCTATGAAAGATTTGGGCGATGCAACCTACATTTTAGGTATCAAGATCTATCGAGATAGATCGAGAAAAATGCTCGGCCTAAGTCAAAGTACATATATTGATAAAGTGTTGAAACGGTTCAGCATGCAAGAGGCAAAAAGAGGACACTTACCCATGACTCATGGTGTAAAGATCTCTAAGGCCCAATGTCCTAAATCACAAGATGATGAGGAGCGTATGAGAAAGATCCCTTATGCTTCGGCAATTGGATCTATCATGTACGCAATGATATGTACTCGTCCGGATGTTTCGTATGCTTTGAGCATGACGAGCAGATACCAGTCGAATCCAGGTGAAGGTCACTGGACAGCAGTCAAGAATATCCTCAAGTACCTGAAAAGGACTAAGGATTCATTCTTGGTATATGGAGGTGAAGAAAAACTGGCAGTAAAGGGTTACACAGATGCTAGTTTCCAGACTGACAGTGATGACTATAAGTCTCAGTCAGGTTTTGTGTTTTGCGTTAATGGTGGTGCTGTTAGCTGGAAAAGTTCGAAGCAAGAGACAGTAGCCGATTCTACAACAGAGGCTGAGTATATTGCTGCTTCTAGTGCAGCCAAGGAGGCTGTATGGATTAAAAAGTTCGTCACTGAACTTGGTGTTGTTCCAACCATTGTTGATCCAGTTGAGTTATACTGTGATAATGATGGTGCCATTGCACAGGCTAAGGAACCCAGATCTCACCAACGATCCAAGCATATACTTAGGCGGTACCATCTCATCCGTGAAATCATTAATAGAGGAGATGTACATATATGCAGAGTGCCAACAGATAATAATGTTGCAGATCCACTGACCAAGGCTTTGTCGCAGCAGAAGCACGAAAGTCACACTAGTTCCATGGGTATTAGATACATGAGTGACTGGCTCTAGTGCAAGTGGGAGATTGTTAGAGTTTATGCCCTAGAGGCTAATTATTTGATGTAATTGCTTAACATTTTTGATATTATATTTGATTGAATAAATGGATTATTTTATTATGATTTCATTTACTGCGTTAAATAAATGTTAACGTAATAAAAGCCCTTAGAATAATGATACGAATTATATAGCTTTAAGTATGTGACTTGAACATGAGATTATATAATTATAATTAGTATCATTACTCTTAAATGTCCCTAGTCGAGTATCATTGTTAATGGGACAACAATGATGCATTGAGACTAGTATGTGGATTGACTGATGGCCAAATCTCATTGGTCATAAATATATGAGATATTTGAGTCAATGCATAGGTACATGTTAGAGAACAATGTACTAGACTGACCCACCATAAGAATTCTACATGGAGCATTATGCAAAGTGTCATAAGAAATTCTTATAGTGACAATGATGTAATGATCCTCCGACCTGAAGTCACTATATTATTACACGAGAATTTATGTACTTTGATATCATCAAATGTCACCTTTAATAGGGTGGACAATAAAGGTGATCATTGGGTACATCATGAATCGTGTGAGGAATATGAGTGATCTAGATGGAATTTAACCCTCCTATATATTAGGAGTGATATCCATAGGCCTCTTGATTGAGTGGGACTATGAAATGCATGGCCATGCTCAAATATTGATTTGTTTCATATAGTCTACTCATTGATCAAGAAAACTCAGATTAAATTATGAAGAGTATGACACATTCCATGCCTCGAGTTTAATCTAGGATATAAGGTTAAAAGGATTAAATTACATTGAAACATTGGTCACGAAAAGGTTGTATCGAATCACCGATCTTATTATTATTTGGGTAGCAGTGATGCATTGCTAGATGCCGCTCACTGTTTATAATTTTATAATACGATTTTAAAATTATTGCCAACATAATAATAACCTATAGGGTCACACACTTAGAACGTAATTAAAAGGGAATTAATTTAAATTGTAAGTATTTTAAATATGTCAATATGATTGATAGTATTTAGAAATTACGAATTTAAATTAATAGGATAATTTGTATATATGTATATTAATTAAGTAAGACTTAATTAAAATATAATATATATAAATTCGGATTTTATTTTTCTATTTATTTTAGGTTTTAGTTAATTCCTATTAACTACTATATATATGATATATCAGTAGTCTAAAAGTCACGTAAGGAAAAACTAAAACCCTAGCCGCTTTCAGAAAGAGGTTAGAGAGAAAAATAGGTTAGAAATCCTGATCTTGGTGGCTAGTACCGCAGATCCCTTTCGCTGCAGATCGTGTGACGGTTCGCGGATCGTTCGTGTGGATACCGTAGAGACGTAGTCGCTGGATTGCGTTGAAGATTCGAAGCCGTTCCAGAATTCCATCGTCTTCTCAACATTTCAGATAATCGGTAAAATAATCTAAACCTCTGATTAATCTGTTTTCGCATGGATCCTGTCTTAGGGTTTCAAAAAAAATTTTAAATTCCGCTGCTTTCACTGTGTCGAAACCCTAACACATGTGGTCTGACCTTGGTACAGTCTGAACCCAGTTTGGTTAAAACCTGACCTGGTCAAGACCCGGAGGGGTGGGGGGGGGGGGGAAATTGCATGTATGATGACGTCGTCTATTTGGTTCTGGAATATCAGGCTACAGTTATTTTCTTTCATCCATTGATCCAGATAGTATTTTCATTCTCCCTTCATTTTTCGTTTCTTTTCTTTTCTTTTCCTTCGTCTGATGATCAGCCGCAAGAACCTAACCAAATAAGATGACTTGTAAAAAAAATAAATTAAACAAAAGTATAACTTTTATGCGATATGTTCAAAAAAAAAAAATTATGTATCGTATAGCCGTTTGCAATAGGGAAAAAACTAAAAAAAAAATTTTACATACCGCATAACTGTTATGCGATAATACCAATTTTTTTTTTTTTTTTTTTACCTACAACATAAGTCATGCAGTATGAACCAAACCCAAAAAAAACTTTGTTTCTCTCTCATACTATATTGCACACTGTTATTGCGATATGTCAAAAAAAAAATTAAAAGTTTTTCTTACTGCAATAATTGTGTAATAATTATGCGATAAAAAAATAATAATAAATAAAAGATTCTCTACTACATAACAATTATGCAATAACCGCATAACTTTTACGAGGTAGGAATCCTCTTCTTTCTTTTTTAGTTTTATCTCTCCTCCTCTTTTCAAGTCTTCCATTATTATAGAGAGCTACAAAAGCTGCAAATTACAAAAAGATAACAATCATATCATTACATTTCATAATTGAAAATTTTCTAAAAAAATTTAACCCAAATCATTTTCAAGATTGCATCCACCTATTATCAGTGGTGCATAAATAACATACGGCATGTGGTCTGACCTTGGTACAGTCTGAACCCAGTTTGGTTAAAACCTGACCTGGTCAAGACCCGGAGGGGGGGGGGGGGTAATTGCATGTATGATGACGTCGTCTATTTGGTTCTGGAATATCAGGCTACAGTTATTTTCTTTCATCCATTGATCCAGATAGTATTTTCATTCTCCCTTCATTTTCCGTTTCTTTTCTTTTCTTTTCCTTCGTCTGATGATCAGCCGCAAGAACCTAACCAAATAAGATGACTTGTAAAAAAAATAAATTAAACAAAAGTATAACTTTTATGCAATATGTTCAAAAATAAAATAATTATGTATCATATAGCCGTTTGCAATAGGAAAAAAACTAAAAAAATGGATATACCAGATAATTGTTATGCTGTATGTATCGGAAAAATTTTAATTATTTTTTTTTTACATACCGGATAACTGTTATGCGATAATACCAAATTTTTTTTTTTTTTTACCTACAACATAAGTCATGCAGTATGAACCAAACCCAAAAAAAACTTTGTTTCTCTCTCATCCTATATTGCACACTGTTATTGCGATGTCAAAAAAAAAAGTAAAAGTTTTTCTTACTGTAATAATTGTATAATAATTATGCGATAAAAAAATAATAATAAATAAAAGATTCTCTACTGCATAACAATTATGCAATAACCGCATAACTTTTATGAGGTAGGAATCCTCTTCTTTCTTTTTTAGTTTCCTCTCTCCTCCTCTTTTCAAGTCTTCCTCTTTTCAAGTCTTCCATTATTATAGAGAGCTACAAAAGCTGCAAATTACAAAAAGATAACAATCATATCATTACATTTCATAATTGAAAATTTCCTAAAAATTTTTAACCCAAATCATTTTCAAGATTGCATCCACCTATTATCAGTGGTGCATAAATAACATACGGCCTGTGGTCTGACATTGGTACAGTCTGAACCCAGTTTAGTTAAAGCCAGACCTGGTCAAGGCCCGGGACGGGCCGATCTGACTTGAAAGCTACGAACAGACTACATTTTTTTTGCTCAGATCTAGCCTAGTCTGGACTGTCAAAAAGCCAACCTTGACCTGGCCTGACCTGATTCACCCAAAACCCGCCCTGACCTGTCAATTTTCTTTCTTTGCTATTTCAATTCTTCTACTGCAGACGAAAACTTTCTCTTTGTGACAACTCATTCAATGCGTTCATTCATGTATGTTTGTTTATATACAAATTAAGAAATCAATGAAAACACATTGGATAGTGATTACATATAAGGATTTTTCTTGCATAGCTAACAACCTACACTTTTTACAGACATTTCATTGCATCTTCATTTTAATAAATACTTAGCTTAAAAACTAGAAAGTCATTTATAAAATAATAATAATAATAAAAATAATAATTTTCATAAAAAATAATTTTTTTATTAATGATAATATAAAATAATATAATATCTTTAAAATTGCACAATATTTTAATTCATTATTGTAATTTATAAGTTGTAACTTATAAGTTATAATACATTGCTTTTAATTAATACATCAATTAAGTTTAAAAATTTAGTCAGTGTTTTTATAATATTTAAAATTATTAAAAAAAATTGAATGAACCGGATCGAACCAGCTTAGTCTGATCTAGCCTGACATAAGGCCTGGCCTGACGGTCTCAGTAGATTTCCTTTTTAAGCACCAAGTCTGATTTGGCCCGACTTGATCAATGATCAAGACTTGATAAATTCAAGACATATTAAATCAGATCGACCTATTATACATCACTATTCAATAGTGGCTATGGCAAAAACACTTGCCCAATACATTGTACACATATATTGGGTCTTCATGTTTCTTATTTATAAGGTTTGGAATATGAATAATGGTGATGTCTCCTTAATAAAAAATGGTGATTTGTGCTTAAATCACGTAATTGTACTTTAAATTGAAGTCTCAAACTTTTTGTCTTTTTCGTGGCCAAAATGTTCTGCACTGTGTTTTAAGTAATAGAATAATGTTTTGTTTCAATGGTATGTACTTCTGATGGGAACGAGGATTGCAATTATGACGATTCTGACATGGAACTTAGTTGCACAGAGATGAAACTTGGCGGTAGGAAAAACTATTAAAAAAAAAGAAATTGTTTGATATGAACTGATAATTGCTATACAATAGTGTTAATAATAATTATACAGCATATTTATTTATAAGTCATTGAATTTAGTAATGGATAGATAAAATTAAATTGAATAAAATAATATTCTCATTTAACTTTGACTATGAATCGTTCTTTTATATATATCTTAGAAAATTATATTTTTTTTGTTTTAAATTATTTGATCATTGTTAATTTTTAAAAATTAATTTTAAACATTTTTAAATTCAAAAGACACATAAAAAATTATGAAACAATAAAATTTATAATGAGTAATATTTTATAGATAGTTTATAATATTTATCATTGTATTAATTAAAATTAAAAGAATTTATGTTAATTTTAAATTTAAATTTTTTTTAAGTTAACTTTAAAAAATTAACAATAATTAAATAATATAAAAGAGATAGGGGTCGTTGGTATTAATAGGGCGGCAACGCCGGCAAGTTTCTAACTTTTGAATCAGAATTATTGTAAAATTTAGCCGTTGATAACGTTAGATAATAAGTGTAGCTAAATGTTAAAATAATAATAAAATTATTATTAAATATATATTTATTTTGACAGCATAAAAAACAGTATCAAGAGTCTAAAATTTGTGAAGCTCCTGATTAGATTAAAAGGATTATATTTGAAACCTCGCCCTCTGCTTAGCAATTTGAAAGTGATCAATCACCTAACAAAAGCACGCGGAGCTGAGGCCAAATCAAGGGGACCAAGAAAGTCAATTATGCAGGTGATTTAAGTCCAACTTTGGGGAACCCAAAATTAATTGTCAAGCATATTATTATAGTCATATTATTCCTAATCTAGGCATTAAATTTTCCCAAGAAAAGCCAACTACTGCATACTTACAAGTATGTATATAATTTAAGAATCAGATGATGTAGAAATGAGGAAGTGGGTGCTGTTTGGTTGAGTTGGGTCACTTGTTTGCCTACTCCTCCTGCCTTTTCCCTTCCTTATTTAGTGTCAATTTGATTGTGATAGGAATTAAAAAATAATTATAAAAAAAACTTATTCTCTCCTGATATTTTAACTATAATTTTTATGTGTTAAGGTAATCATATTTATATATGACTATTTTTTAATAAATTTCAATGATTATGTTTTTGCAACTAATTACGGGAAAATGTAAAATTATCGGGAAAATATAAATTGTTTCGTGTCCGTTGTGAAATTAATTTTAGACGCTAATAAAACGCAAGTATGACATTTTTATTTTTTTTGAAACAGGAGGAAATGAGGAATATTAAAATTTTATGCATATCAAAAGGTGGAAGTGAGACTATTTTGTCACCAACTTGCATTTGCATTATAAATGAATGAAGAGGGTCTAATCTAATCATGCAACTAGTATTTGTGGGGATGAGCTAACGAACTTGATCTACTGGTAGTGGCAGTGGCAGTGGGAGTGGTGGGTGGACATTTTCTTAGTCATTAATTATTAGATTTGGTGAAGATTAGATATAAATAGCTCAAATATGTCAAAAATCACTAGCATTTTTTCTTAGAGAAGCTTATTCTAAGGGGTGACATTGGTGGTGGATTAGAGTAGGGTGCTTTTATTCAACTATGAATTGGCTGCATGTTGAATTATGTACATGCTCCCGCAACGTTTTGAAAGAATATAAAAAATTATATTTTTTAATTATATTATACTTCAACACTGCAGAGAAAAGACAAAAGAGTTGAATTATGTTGAATTTTATATTAATTTAATCTATAGAAATAAAGGGGGAATGAGATCTAAAAAAATTGTTAAGACTTTTTTTCTAACCATCCATTACTTTGTATTTTTAGTATTTTTTTTGACATTATATTAAAAATTTTAATATTATAAATAATTAGCCTTATGTTTATTACATAGTAATTTTTTTTTTATATTGATTTTCCTCATTTTCCCACCATATTTTTCAAGTTACAAACATAACTAAGTTCGGGAGAATCGGCAGCTGAGAGAGCCGGAAAAGGCTATACGTCAGGTGTGTTTGCCGCCTCCATCCTCTAAGGCTTGGCCTTAGAACACGGTCTGTTCATACTTTTTAATCATATAGTTACCGAATAGCTATTGGCAAATGATTGTAAAGAAATCATTCCTACAACTTCCATTGAATAACCTCCGAAATCACTTGGATCTCGGAAGCTAATTCCCGTGTAGGGTAGCGCTGTCTGTCGTACCATCGACTCTATTCATAGAATTTGCTTTATTACACTTTTTATAAAGGCTTATCTCAATCAACTTTTAATTATCCATGTGCACTGCGACACCACACTACATTCCTCTATTTGTTGTGTTTCACACCACTACATTACTCAATTTGTTGCGTAGGATAACCGCTAGGAGGATTTAAAAGGTATCTTGTGCGCAGCATATTGAGAAAACATTCATCTGCTGGTGTTTGTGGTGCTGGTTACTAAAATATGCTACGTTGGGCTCCATTTGGAACTCGGAAAACTCGAGGGAAAAGGAAGGAAAATGAAATGAAATCTAAAATTTTATCGGTGCTTTTTTATTCATTTTCGACACTATATTTTAACAGCGTTCCTAATATTAAATTTTTTTGAAGCATAGATGGTTGGATTTATCTATGTTTTCTTTTTCACCGTGTTAACCGAGTTCCAAACGGAGTCTTCAGAATTGCAGTTCAGGAATCAGGACTAGGCGAGCTATCAAACTAAAATGGTTTGAATCCTTGGACATGGAAAAATTAGCCACTCAAACATATTTCAATGGGCTTATTTGTTATGCATGCTTTGTAAGGTATTATGTGCATCTAATGATCACCCCATTGCACACCCAAATTCCACTCAAGGTTAAAGGATGTTCTATATAAATATTTTAAATGACAATTTTAGTGAACACAAGTCGTATTATAATGTTAAAATGTAATGTATGGAAGAAGGTCAATAAAGTTTACACATCTCTTTTACCAGAGTTTTTTTCTCACATTTTTTCAAGTTTCAAACATCATTTAAAAAAGTTACTAGTTATTTCGAAATTCCAACAGGAAGCCAAGCGGAAAAAGAAAAAAAATCAACAAGTGAGCAAGGGCACAGGGTTAACGATAAGCCAGGCAGCTCGATTTAGTTCTAAAATACAGCAGTCATCATTTCCGAGTTGTGTTAAGCATAAACATATAACATTGCATCTAGTAACAACGAAACTATTCATAGGGAGTTTATTTACCATTGAGAAGCATCGTTAATTCGTAAGCGAACTATTTGACAAATAATGGATGCCGATACTAATGCCAACTTCCAAATACATTGCGATGTTATGATGTTCATATTCGAGAGAGATCTTCCATTGTTTGATTCATAAAGAGCATAACAGGTTCGTGTAGTTTCAAATCACCTGCTAATAAAGAAAAAGTTGTTAATGTGAATGGCCATCATAAATCGATATCAATAGAAGCTAATCTTAACCAATTTCATCCATAGGAACGATGGGGAACAAGTTATCACCAGTAAATTAAATGTCTCTCTTTAGATACAATGCTTACAGACGGAATAAAGTAAAAAAAAAATGAACGTGACGAGTAATGTCGATATAAATGGATGTAATGGAAGCAAAAAATGGTTGAAATCTGAGAGAGTTACCACACTTGATGCCAACAGCTGATAAAGATTCACGAACAGACTTCCACACCAGTAATTCCATCAAGTTCTTCCAAAGCTGCAACCAAACCACTGCATGGAAAATCTTTTGCTTCCGAGCATCAGTTGCCTCTAGTGTAATATGATACAACAAGCTAGACAACCCAGTGTGGCTTGCCCTACCACCCTCACAAATTGGAGATGGGCATTCTAAAGAAGAAGAAAATTTTAATTATTAAACACATAAATAAGGCTCAAAGGAAAAAATAAGGCTCACAAAAACATATTTAAAGTGCACAAGTGGCCGCTCTATCAAAACTATCCACCTTTCTTCCCTCCATAGCACAGGCCAAAGGAAATAAGGAATCATATCCCACTTCGCAGGGCTACTTTGAGGAACTTGAATCCCCCCCCCCCCCCCCCCCCCCCCCCCTTGCATGTGCTTAAAAGCTGAATACTGAACCTTGCATCACCCATGATAAACCCGCAAAGACAAAACAGTCCTCCATGACTGATCATCTGACTCACAACCTTGCTGGCACACATACCATCGATTTACCACAAACCTAGCCCTCCATAAGAATATCAGGCAAAATATTCCTACACAAAGGTAACAAATAACAATTCTTTTCACATATATAAAGTTTTGAGTCAATGTATAAGGTTGCTTTTGTTGTTAAGTTTCTTCACACTTTTCATGTTCTCCATCGCAACTAACATCAGGAAAGAAAAAAAAATAAAAAATGATATGTTCAACATTGACAACAATTACTTGGTTGAGTCAACAAGTATTGAAATTAGGCAGCATTTCCCTTTGCCCTTACAAGGGACATGTAACAAAATAACGAGACATTCCATTCATGGTGGTTATGGCAAGCTAGTTTCACCCAATCACCTCTATTTCAAGAGTAAAATGAGAATATTGGGAAGCATTAGGCTTGGTCCTATGAACGGTTCTAATAGGAATTATTTCTGATATTATAATATCGATATTCTAGTTCTAAATGCGAGAAATGGGGGAAATTTGGAGAATTTAGGACATGCACTCAAGGAGATAATAAGCAATACAGCACCTGCCCATTCTCTTTATGAACAATTGGCTAGCACTCAAGCTTCAAAATTTTCAAAAATTGTGTATGCCAACCACACCATCAAAGACTGCATTTTTATTTCAAACCTTCATACCCCTGCACTTTACATATTCAACTGCTACTTTAAAACACAAAATATCACCACTAACATCATTTATTTTTAATTAAAATTTACCCAATACATTAATTATATACATACAAAACCAATTATTTTCAGGGTATGTGCTTATAATTACAGAAACATATATACATATTCCTTTTCCATATGTATATGAACAGAAAAAAGAAAAGGATAAATATAAAAACCTGATTCTCATTGTGTTTTGTGACTGCAAATTTGGCAAGGCTGATGATCCACTCATCCTTATGGGCATCCTGGTAGACGCTGGTGCCTCCACACAAGGCTGTAACACCTTGGGTTTTGATAACATCACCGGTGAGATTAGGAATTGAAGACCCAGTATTATGCAAAGAAGAAGAAGATTTTTACTCTGCGTCCTTGTAGAATGAAGCGTAGGGCCATTTTGGTTGGTGTTTGACTTGAATAACATAATTGAAATGCAAAGTAGGAGTATTTATTTAAGGGACAATATTACATGTATAATATTTAATAATAAAATTAAATATTATATTTATTTAAATTATTAAAAAATAAGATCTGATATAAATTTTTGTATTAAATTATATTTTTTAATAGTTAAAATATATTTTGTATTTTATCATTAAATATTATTCACTAATATTTTTTCTTATTTAAGAGGACTTGAGACTTTGAGAAGAAAAAGAAAAGTCTTGAGACTTTAGAAGTAGTAAAAAGTAATTTGGTTGGGGAGTAGGGGGGGGGGGGGGGGGGGGGGGGGGGGCGGGGGGGGTATGGCGGCGAATATTGAACCCACCCTAGAGGAGGGGGGGGGGGGGGGGGTATGGCGGCGAATATTGAACCCACCCTAGAGGACTTTAAGGTTATTTGTGTCAGCCGTTTATTATTTTATATGGTTAATATTTTTGTTGGAAATAATTTGTACTTTTGTATGGTTAATATTTTTATTTGAAACGATTTGTATATTTTGTAGTTAAGTTGGTAAAAAGGACTTTCCCCTTGTAGTGAACTAGAATTTTGATATGTATGCAAGTTTCTTAAAATTTAATATATAAAGGTTATTTGTGTCAGCCGTTTATTATTTTATATGGTTAATATTTTTGTTGGAAATAATTTGTACTTTTGTATGGTTAATATTTTTATTTGAAATGATTTGTATATTTTGTAGTTAAGTTGGTAAAAAGGACTTTCCCCTTGTAGTGAACTAGAATTTTGATATGTATGCAAGTTTCTTAAAATTTAATATATAAAGTTGGAGGGTTGAGTTTGGTGTAAACAATTTTTGAAATTTTTTGATTAATCTAAAAATACACTTCCACTTTTAAAATAAATTTTTATTTTATCTTTTTTATATTAATTTTTTTATATCTCTATATTTAGTTCTATAAGTTTCATAAAAAAATTACTTTACATAATTTACATACGCAACGCATGTTCTATCTGATGCTAGTAAAAAAATAAATGAAAAAGACGCATGTTCGAGAAAATAGAAGAATACGAATTTATATTTTGTATCTTTATGTTGTTTCTGCGTTTGTAAAAGAAAAAAAAAAAGGAAGAAATTTATAAATTTTGGTTGTACTTTGAACATTTACATGTTAAAAAAAATGAGTCATGTCCAAGCAAGCTCCCTAGCAATGAATGACTCATAAATTTCCCTGCAATGTTTAATTCTTTTCACTACCAACTTCTATAAATTTGAAATTTGGAACTCATTTAAACATATGAGTTGAAGTTGGTAAAACGTTGTGGAAAGTAAGAAATAACCTATAAACAATTATCATTCTTTCTTTAGCATTAAAAGGCGAGTAAACTATATAATTAGCACTCTCTTATATAACGTCAAGGATAAATTTAGTGACACAAAATTAAATATTAGATATATCTCAACTGTTAAAAAGTAAAATATAACACGAATTTTAATATCATGTTAACTATTAAGATGAATGTAATTTTTTAAATGTTGTGCACTTATATTTATTCTGATATCAATAGTGTTTTGCTGATTAAAGAATAAGCGCTAAATGGTCAGGAATTACATAACAATTTATTGTAGAAGAAAATTGCAAATTATTTTGACATAAATTTATCTAAAATTGTAATCATTAAATTTACAAAAAATAAAAACTAACAACTGTGAACAGTGAACAGTGCCAAAGTTGAAACTAAAGCTACTAAACAGATCCAATATAACTATGCAGTATCTGCACTAAAAAAGCCAAAAAATAAAATAAAATAAATAAGCAAATATCCAACATGCCATTAATTATTATCTGTGCTTCATCCTTAAATATGATTCAACAACTCTTTAACCAATCAACGAGGCGACATTATAAACTCATCACGTTTTATTTAAAAAATTGATATTTTTATAAGAAAGATTAATATTTTTATAAAATTTTATTTACATGAGGTAAGTTTCATTTACTATTCATATAAAGAGAGTCTTGTGAAAATATTAATTTTTTTTTTATTAAAATATGAATTCCCTTTATTTAAATTACTGTACTTGTCACACACTGTGTGTATCAAAAATGAGAAATATATAATCTTAAAATATACGAGAGTATATAATTAGAGATAAAATAGTGAAAAGAGTGAATAAAAGAGATTAACGTGAAGAAAGTTTTAAAGATAAAGTAAAAAAGTAAAAAGGTTTCATTTTTTTTATTTACACTAAATTAAAGGGTTAATTTTAAAAGTTTCATAAAATTGTTAAAATAAAAAATAACGGTCAATTTTCGGCCTCATTTTATAATATAGATAGATAGATAGATATAAGTGAATATGTATTTTTAATTTATTAGTATATTATAGAGTATGTCATCAATTATCAGAAAAATAATAACCACACAGATGAGGAGATAAAGAAGGAGCATTGCTAGGTATAACGATTTAGCCAATGATCTTATCAATGACCTTTGTAAAAAAAATGGTGGGACCCATCACTATGGTGGGTCTCACTATTTTTTTGGTGGGTCTCACCATTTTTTTTATAAAGAACATTGACAAGATTATTGACAAACATCATTAGCTATTGCATTTTCCATAAAGAAGGGAGGTTGAGTTGAAAATTGAGAAGACTTTTTCTAAATTGTAAATGCCTCAATTAATACAATAGGCTCCTAAAAAAAGGAGAAGGAAGGGGAGAGAGAGAGTAGATGTGCCACTCCAAACGGGGGTAAATGCGACATGTTTTGCTAATTTATTGCGTCAACTCCCATACTTTTGGGCCACTACTTTACCATATATTATGCATCTATTTGTGCATGTATTATGTCACATTTATTTTATTGATACTCGATAGAGTACATTACGACTAGTAAAATTGTTATATAGTCTCATGGAGTTCATGTGCAATAATCTCCTTAATCAAATATTTAAAATAAAATAAAAAGAATTGTTAAATTGACATTAAATTTTTTAGTGTCTTATTGATAAAGATGAAATACTTTTATAAACAGAACGATACAGAATGTCTTTTCAAGTTTTAAACTTGAAAATTAAAACTTTAATTGTTAATATGATTTCAAAATCAATTTTGATATTTTACACTCAAAATCTATATTATTGAATGCAATTTTAATATGTTGTTAAATATTTTTAGATATAATTTGTGTCAAATCTCTTTGATTGCACCATAATGTATTATTGTGCACTTTTATGTACAATTTGACTCAAAGCGCTTTGAATACACCGTAACATGTTATTGGACATTTAAATTTAAGATAGCAATAAATTGAAACCGTATACTACAAGTCTATTGAAAATTAACGAGTGCATTAATCTTGTAAGCAAGTGTTTAATATGGAAAATCTTGAAAAATATTTGCGAAATATTTCGTAAAACATGCATTAAAATTTTCAGATTCAATAATCTTGAGAAAGTATTCACTATTAATAATCTTAATTACATTTGTATAAATACAATGGGGTCTTGGGGGGATAAAATGAACTGAATTCCAACTCTAACCATAAGTCATAACATGTGAAATAGGTTAGTGAGGGGGCATAATGGTCGTTTAATAGATAAGTAGTAATAAACTAGGGTTAATCTGACTAAATCATCATCAATAAAAGTTAATTCACAAAATAAAGTAAAAGAATATAAATACCAAACCATTCCGTTTTAAGGGCCATTGCCATTTGACAAGCTTCATTTCCGATATCAATACGATATAACATATAATATCATATTTGATTGTATAAACAGTTCTCTCTTTCTTTCTCACTATTGGTAAGTTTTTTTATGATTATAGAAATGACAGCATTTCTCATATTTCTTCATCTGAGTTTTGACAGTATATAATATTCCTTATATCGTTATTGTACTGTTACTATTTTATAATACTATTATATGATTAAAATTGAGGGGTGAGGTTGTTTTTTAATTATTATTATTATTCCATCCTTCGGTCTTTCATTAAAGAGGAAGTACAATTTGATGTTGATGTTTCAATGTGGGTATCAATGCAAAGATTAAATTTTTATAAGACCCTTTTTGATGATGATGAAAACATCAAACCCCACAAACCAAAAAACCTCTTTTTTAATGCATTTTGTACCCAATCTGATATAGTATCTTTGGAATGTCAGGCAAAGATAATATATAGCTAAAATAGACTGTTAATTTTGGGTTCTTTATTACTAGAGCCTAAAGGGTTCTGTTTCCTTTTTAGACCTGTGAGTTTAGGGATGTCTAAGCTTTTCTCTGGTGGAGTCTTTCAGTTCCATCTATGGTACACTGATAAAGGAGTTCATGGCTATTACAGCTATTCTGCACTTTGTAGCTGTATATACCCATTATTATTTTCTTGGGTTGTGGATTATTTTACTCGATTCTTGGAGGTACTTCATCAAATGGGTGCTCTGCGTTCATAATTTCTTGAAAAATTAAGGTGTTTTTTTTTTTTTTGATTGTCAATTCAACTTAAATGCTTGGTAATATTCTGTTCATTGTATGTTATTTGTCCCTTTCCTTTTTCGTTCCTGTTTGGTTCTACTCCATATCTGGCTTTTATCACAACTCATTTTTGATCTGTGCATGGGATTAGTGAACTTAGTAACAAATTTATTGTTCTATGTAATTTTTAAATTGTTTCTGTTTGATTTTGTCTCTGATTTTTTTTTATTTTTTTTTATTTTTATGGTATGAGTAATGTTGTTATTTCTTTATTGCTGTTGTTTAGTGAAGTCGAGCAGGGGAAGTTGGCAATGGCATCATCATCTTCTGCTGCCAGGCAAAGCCAAATGCCTGTGAATTACCGTCCATACCCCCTTCCTTTGGCTAGATATGAGGATGTTGTAGCATCTTCAAAGCTCTTCATGGATACTTTGGGGAAGCTCCATGGTACTATGGGAACCAAATTCAAGTAAGCTTACTATATACCCTTTGTGTGCAACTTATTACTATTGTCCAATAGCCCCTTGATTCATCAGTTTTCTGCACTTTATGTAAAATGACAACCTTTTGATATAGAAAGATAGGTTTATATTGTGATAATGAAAATGTTATTTCCACGTGTAAATATGATATTTTCACTATGTTAGTCTCATATGAATAGTGAGTAGATCCACATTCACGTGAGACACACTGGTGGAGTATAGAGATATCAGTTTCCTAGTTTTTTAAATTGAAGTCTTGTGCATACATCCAAGTGCATAGACACACATATTACTATTTATTATTGAAGTCTTGTGCATACATCCAAACGCATAGACACACAAACACACATATATATACACACACAAAGACACACACACACACACTGAGTTTATTGTAATTTTTCTTTTAATATTAATATTGTTGACTTAGAGATACCTCTATAAATGCAACAAAAAAAGTTTGTAGCGAGGGCATTTTTGCATTAATTTCTCTGTAAATATTTTCATAATGTTTAATTATTTTGTTATGAAGAACCGGTGGACCCACTTAGAATGAAAAGCAGTTTTCCTACTTTGACCACATAGTAATTTAAAATTTAACCCATCAGTTTTAATCAGACCATATCACAGCTTCACAGCTCATCATTTTTTGTAGTTACTTGTTCTTTGTCATGGTTTGTAAGTCGTGATTAATTCAAAAATAAGATATGAGCTATTTCCAGTTTGACCATTGCCTGCCTGCTAACTGTTGTATCTAAAGAGTTCAATTATACCTGTTACAGTTTGCTTTGGGTAAGATAATTGCCTTTATTTCTACAATATTACTTGTCAATGACATGTTATTATAATTTATTCCTTTTGTGGAACCTAAGGAGTGACCATTGAAAATATGCTTACTTTGCTTTGCCTTCATGCTGGTATCCCCAACTCTTAGTCATTATTTCTAAGTAATTAACTACAACATTGCTTAATTAGGTTACTAGTATATGTTAGACTCTCTGTTGGTGGCCACACTTGTGTCGAGGGGAATTTGTGCAAAAATAATAAATTCTAGAAAACCTAGAGTTATCCTTTCTTTGTTGCTTTCTGCATATATCCCTAAATATTTTGAATGGTGTGACTTGAAATTGTTTACTACCATGATGAAGCTAAAAAATAACTTGTGCTTTTTGGTGTAGAAAACCATGTAAACATGATCACTCATCATATATTGATTTTTTTCTTTTCTCGTGCTCCTCCCCTGTTTTACTCTTAGTTGTTTTGTCAATACATGCTTCTTGTAGGATCCCTGTCATAGGAGGAAAGGACTTGAACTTGCATCGCCTTTTTGTGGAGGTCACTTCTCGTGGTGGTTTTGGGAAGGTAAAGTTGATGTTCTCTTTTGGCTTGTTGGCTTGTCAAAAAAAAAAAAAATTGATGTTCTCTTCTGATTTTGATTTGATTAGGAGCCTCTGAGTTTTCTTAAGTTTATGCATCAGCTTTCCTTGACGTAAATAGCTCTAATTTTGTGCTTCTGAAATGCTTCTCTGTATGACAGGAGTAAGTAGTACTAGATTACTGGTATATACTAGAAGTCTTGCTCTTAGTTTGTTTCAGCATAAAAACAATTTGTTTTACTAGTTAGTATTGCTTAGTAAAATGCAGAAAATCATTAGCATAGCATTACTTTAATTGAAATCTTAGATAATAATGAGAAAACACTCTAGTTCAAGACATCATTGAATCTGTAAGGACCTTCTTTGCTGCCCCCCCCCCCCCCCCCCCTCTCTCCAAGTATGGGATTGAAGCAGTTACCTTGAGGTTATTCATCAAGGCCTTTGCCATTTCTCCCAATCCTTGGAGTTCCTTTGCCATTTATAATTTCACTGATGAACAAAGTGCTTCCTTAATTGCTACCAATTTGCCCCGGGAAATCAAAGCATTTCTGGAGATTTTCTGTTTTGTCAGTAGACCTAATTCCCCACAGTTTCTGGGGTATAAAATTACTGGTATTATGTTTCAACTATTCAAACAAAGTTTAGTGGTCAAACTCATCAATTTTATTGTTTCGGAAATGTTTTTGGAGCACAAAAAGGCTATGATTACTGTTCTCTTTCTTCCTTCCTTTAATCTCTGTATTTCTTTATTTTCCTGTTTCATTTGGGGATATGCAATGGACGAAATATTTGGATGTGTAACTATATTACATACATATATATATATTACATGTATATATATATATATATATATATATAGTTTAGCTTACTAAGTGTGGATTTGCTTACTAGTGCTTCTTATGGAATTAATCCACAGGTTCGTAGTGAGAAAAGATGGAAAGAAGTAACTGCTATTTTCAGCTTTCCTTCATCTGCTACCAATGCTTCGTTCATTCTGAAAAAATATTATGTGTCATTGCTTCAACACTACGAGCAAATTTACTATTTCAAGGCCAAAGGGTGGACTCCATCTGCTTGTGTGTACATCTCTTATAACATTTTAGTCACATTAAATTTTCTGTGCAGATTTTCTCACTCATAGAACCAAATATCTTCTGCAGATGCTTCACAGAACGTGTCTACAATTCCAGCTTCAAATAACGGGTTGGATGAACCTGCATTGCCATCATCAAAGGTTCATGAGGCTCCACTGCATTCACGGATTAAAATAGCAAACTCATTCCTTGGAGGTGTATTTCTTTCCCTAAAACATTAAATGTAAAACTTTAAAAAAACAATAGAATTTCATCACCTACTTTGAACCACAGCTGCCCGTAATCATGCTTTTTTGAAGTGTATTGACAAATGACTTTCTCGAAATTTGATCATGTGATTCTCCAAGTTTCTATACCTTGCTTTTATCATCTTGCAGTTTTATGGTGCTTTTGCCAGCAATTAAAAATTTCAAGGTTTCCATGCATTTGATTCTCTTTCTGTTCTCAATTTTTCAATAGAAATCCTGCTTATTACCCGCCTTTAACAGCGTTATATTCCCCAATATTTATTTGGTTGCATTTTCTCTTAATGGTTCATGTATTCAATTTATAGAAGTAATGTATTACCTTCCCTTTTCTCTGATGGTTGCAGCAACTTCAGCACCATTACCAGGTTCTTCTGTGGTGGGTGTAATTGATGGCAAATTTGACAACGGGTATCTTGTTACTGTCACAATTGGCTCGGAGCAGCTAAAAGGGGTCCTTTATCAGGCTCCACAAAACCCAGCTGATCAAATTCAACCAAGTCAAAATGTAGTTTCCAACATTAATGAGAACGCGACTACATCAACAGGCGTGCTCCGACGCAGGCGTAGGAAGAAATGTGAGATGAAAAGGAGGGATCCTGCACATCCAAAACCTAACAGAAGTGGGTATAATTTCTTCTTTGCTGAGCAGCATGGTAGGCTGAAACCGCTTTATCCAGGGAAGGACAGAGACATCAGTAGGATGATTGGTGAATCCTGGAACAAATTAAACGAATCTGACAGAGCAGTAAGCACCCTAAAAATGATAATTATTTTGTGTCCATTAGAATTCTAACTTGCTGGATTGTTTTGTTATTTACTTTCTCCTTGGCTGGGGTTCAGGTCTATCAGGAAAAAGCTGTGAGAGACAAAGAAAGATACCGGCTAGAGATGGAAGAATACAGGGAGAGGCTAAAGATGGGTCAAATTACCAGCAGCGACGTTTTGCCAATAAACCAGCAGCCTCTTGAGCCGGATGTCAATGTGATGGAAGTGGATGAGAAAATTGAAACGGAAGGTGGAGACTCTCCAAAAACTCCGGAAAATGATTTGAGTTCCTGGAAGAGTGATAAGAGCAACTTTGAAGACAATAACACCGCAGATAAGGACATAGATATGGAGAAGACCCTTGGAGTAGAGATTGAAGTTGAAAGTGTTGGTATGGAGACTTCGGCTGAGGAAAACGCACTAGTAGTCAAGAATGGACAGGAAGGTGAAGAATGCTTGAAGGATGATCAAATGGGGTTGCAGAAAGAATCTTTACCTAGTGAGGAGAAAGAATCAGCACCACTGGAAGAGGAAGAATCAGTAGCTAAATAAGTGAGAGTTGAGAAAGAATCAGGAGTGCCTATTGAAGAGCAAGTCCCTGGCGAAGTGAGATTTAGTGCCTTGTGAAGATCATTAAGATTCCCTACAGTGCAAGAGAAGGTAGGCTTTGTAGTTTATCATAGCTTGCTCTAGGATAGTTTCATATAGTTTCTGCGTTTAACATTTATCTTATATATATGCTCATTTCCTTTAGTATGTTGTTTGTTGTTTGAACAATCTAAACGCTGTTGAAGTGGTGTTTCGTGTACTGTTGTGAGTCTGGTTAGTTTGGACCAGCATTGAACATTTTGTACCGGCAAATTTGATTCTTAAGCTAAATTAACATTAATACATCATGGATTGCATAATCCATTAGACGGTTGAGATTATTAATTTCTAGTTATTTCTTGTCGCCTCTCCAAGAAATATGTCTTGGTGACCGTTGATGCTTATGGCACATTGTGACAATGTGACTATGTATACCTGAATGCTTACTCTACTCGGTAGCGAACCAACTTGCTAGATTAAGGAGCCGAGTTGGAATTCAGTTTTAGACAAGATTCATTAAACAAGAACCAACTTGCTAGATTAAGGAGCCGAGTTGGAATTCAGTTTTAGACAAGATTCATTAAACAAGTCGAGTTCAAGTAGGGGGTACTTGACACGAGTACTTGTAAAGTTTTTGTAGACTCATTTATTGATTGTTAAGCTCACTAATTCAGTTTTGGCTTTTACTTTATGGATGTTAACTTCTGATTAATTACTGTACTCCAGAAAGCTTGATTGTCAAACAATTGAGCTGAGTCGAGTAGCTTGCGAGTACCATTTGGGATAAACGAGTCCAGTTCAACAAGCTCATATCAAGCAGGACTCAAACTCTAGTACTCAGTCCTGATGCAAACTACTATATTGAAAGAAATAATTATTTTGCGAGTTATTTTGCGAGTGTGGACATATTTATTATTCACGTGAGACAATCCTTATGAAAATATCAAAAATACTAATAGAATTATCATTGGGTCGTCACTATTTAAAACTGTCTGCTTGTGTAGAGTTGCAACTTGATTTAAGGTCGGAGCAATGGTACAGAGCCTTTGATGAGTACAGTTTGAGAATTTCTTTTGGAAATAGGTCACATTTAAGCTACGAGCACTGAAAAGAATCATACAGCATACAATTCTGCTGATGCTATATTATTGCTAACTTAGTCTTGTGTAATACTTTCGACTGGAAACAAACGCCTTTCTGACACTGTGTCTCATTTAGCTTGATATATATTGGGAAAAATACCCCTGCATATTTTGGCTTTGCTGACTAAATATGCTCGAGTGTGGGTTGTTGGAAATGGTCGTCTCTGCTTACAAAGTTTATTATGCAGAATTTGACTGATTTTTCTTGAATGTGAAAGGATTTTGCTGCAAACTCTATTTGTGATTTTCTTGATTTTAGTAGGCATATCGATTGAGCATATCACTAAGCTGATTGGGTGGAATGTGGGAACAAGAAGGCTTTGGCCTTTCTGGGGTAGAAGAAAATAGAGTCAGAAGTTAAGGGACTATTAGTGCAAAAATATAGAATTTAATTAGCTAAAGAAATTGAGATATCCCCATATCCAAACACATGTAATTTTGATAACATGGCCACAAGAGAGATTCTGAGTTTTTATTTTTTTTAGTTTTTAGGTCAACTACTAGATAAGTCTAACAAGATGAGATTTCTATTTGTATTATCACAATATGCTTTTTATGCCCCTTTAAATTTATCCTCAACTTTTGACTTGTAATCTTGTCCCCCTTGCACAGCTGATGAATGAAATAAATGCTCCAAATCAACAATGAATTCATAGTTATTTTCCACCACAAATGGAAAATCTCCAAAGCCATATTTGTTTGTAAAAAATATGTTTTAAAATAAATTATTTATCTTAATTTAACATTATTTTAAATTATTTAATTCTTTGAAGAAGGACTATTAGTCCCTTGATGTGAACTATTAGTCTTATAAAACTATTTGATAGTTTAAAATATGGGACTATTAATCTCATATTAATTATAAAATTATATAATCTCTTATAATAGTATTAAGAATGACAAAAAATAGTCTATATAATTATTTAAAAGACTATTAATTTTTTATCATAGAATAAAATTATCCAAAATACTATTAAAATAAAATAAATAATTTAATATTAATATAGCATTAATTGATGTGTTGACGATTTGAGCATGCATATCCATTAGGATTAGAATAAGAATGAGCATTTCCCTGATGGCCACTAGTACCCAATTGGAGATACTTACTTGAGCCACTTTCTTTTGATTTACAAGAAGTCAACGAGGAAAATTTATTTTGGACAAGGTCAATAATAAAAGTAATATAGTATTTAAAACAATCCTCTCATGAGAAATCCGCCCAATTTCGTATTATTTTGAACCGATGGTTACACGTTAAGTTAACCAGATCGAAAACTAGGCAATTACAATCTCAATATAACTCAAATTTTGTAAAAACTAACAACTATTATTATATAGAAATAAATTTTATTATACGTAATGATCGATACAATGATCCTTTTTAAAATGGTAAATTCTATATTTTAATTGCCTTATAGACCAATTATTTTACAAATGATCATTGTATGGATCATTACATATAATAAAACTCTATAGAAATATATGAAAAGATGATTGGAAAACACCAAAATTGAACAAAACAAGGTACATTAGACACCAACCAGAAAAATATAAACAAAAAGAGGCTAAGAAAAGAAAAAATCTGAAGAATATTTTAAAATATGGTTTTTAGTAGGAAATAAAGAACTACCTACCATGCCTCCAACTGAAATAAAGTTAAATCTAGTTTGAATAAAAATGCAGAAACATCATTTGAACATGAACATCAAATCATCCAGCTTTTCTCACATCATAATCTCCATCGTTTCGATCCTGCAAATTAGAGAAAGACTGTGTTCATGTTATCAAGAATCCGAGACAATAAGTGCATCCCAAATCGTATCCATGTCCAAAGATGGCATCCTACTCAACTGAACTTCCTCAATATCCAATGAAACTTCTTGGTTCTTCTTGTTATTCTCAATTCCCTCATTACATACCATCATTCCGCCTTTGCTATTCAGCTCAAACTGCAACTCTTTTCTTGATGAAATTTCTTGGGGCTTCTTGTTATTCTTTGGTGATGTTTGTATCAATTCGTTAGACTTTTTATTCGATGAAATCCCCTGCAGTTTAGCTTCAAGAAGGGCCGCTGTGGTGCCATTCAAAGAACTGGCCTTAAGCTGATGCTTCATGTCTGGAAAATTCAAATGCGCGTAATCTCCCCTTAACATATAAGCAGCAGTATCATAAGCAAACGCAGCCTCTTCTGCTGTGTCGAAAGTGCCAAGCCAGACCCTTGTTCTGTTTCTTGGTAACCTTATTTCCGCAACCCATTTCCCCCAGTGCCTCTGCCTCACTCCTCTAAACAGCTTTGTAGGCGACGAAAACGAAGGCTTTTGGATTTTCCTTGCAGTGTATTTCATTGGCTGAGTTTTTGTAGTGCTGAGCCAGTAGTCACTAAAGCCTTTCGATGGATAATTTGTTAAATTCTGATGGATTTTGGGCCATTCTGTCTGAGAAGTTGGCACCAATGGGATCTTGGAATGAGATTGGGATGCTTGTTTAGATATATCTAAGTTTGAGGGCTCGTTTAAAAACAAGGTTAGATTAGGGGATGATAAAGAGGGCGATTCGGATGAACGAGGCTGGTTTAGTTCTGGAAAAGATTCAATAAGATTATTAAGAGGAATGCAACTACCCAAAAAACCATTTTCCGGGCTAAGAAAACTACTCAAACGTGAAAAGAATATTTCTTTTTTCGCTAATTCCGGGATTTTAACATAACAAGATTTATTATGATCATCTTCAAAAGAAGTAGAATCTGAACTCGAAAACAATCTTTCTTGTGAATTAGTACTAGAAAGGATGTTCCAAACATTGGGATCCGATAAAATTCGCGATCCTTGAACTATTTCTTGAAAATCACAAGGCAATAATTTCTTGTGGAGAAAGGTTTCCATTTCAGGAAACTGATTCTCCATGATAATGCGTGGGAGAGGGAGAGAGAGGAGATGAGCTATATGGAAGTGATACAAAATGACTGCACTAATATATAGCTTGCTTGGTTGCTTGCTTTGTTTTTTTTATTATTGGCAACCTAACACATTGTGATGTCACATAACGTATATTTGGAGACCTTAATATAAAAATGAAAGGGCACAATTTTGTGTTAAAATTTAAAATGACCACGTAAATTATAGTTCAAGTTAGATCTAATTGTTTGAGTGAGAAAAAGCTCATCTAGCATACACACACACACACACCACACACACACACACACACACACACATATATATATATATATATTCATTCATTGCAGAAGCATTCGTGCTTCCCATTCTTCGGGTGGCCAATCGAAACGTGGCACCTCATTGTGGCCTTGGTTTTCCCTGTTTCTTGGGGTTGGCAATGTATATTCTTTCAAGACAATGACTTGAAATAAACTCAATTAAATTAACCCCAACTTTACATCTTTTTTCTTTTTCTTCTTTTGGCATTATTAGGTGATTAATTATATATTTACTAGTTATCAATTATCATGTGATATCTCAAACACCTCCACCATTTTCTTTAAGCCTTTTAACTTTCCTTAGGGAGGGGTTCAATATAAGAATTATATATACTACTATAATTTATTCATATACAAGAAATTAATTAATCGACTCTCTTTTCTTCTTTTTCTTTTTCATTAATTATGTTTGTTTAATTAAAACAACATAAAGAAAATGTATATCCTTTTGACTTAAGGGTAGATGGCCCCGTAATAATGATTGAAATCCCCCACACCAATGTAGTTAGCACACCCGACCTGAATTATCAATATTATCATGATTAACATTGCGATTAGCTTTCAATAAAAGAAAAGGAAAAAAAAGGCATTTAAGACAAATTTTGTTGCGCAAAATCATGGCCGTCTTTTCTAGACGTAATGATAATAATAAGTAAATGGTCCTTGTCCAAGAACAAATAGGTATACAATATTTGGCTTTATTTCTGGCATCTATATATCTATATATATCTATATATATATATATATATAGACATACGTGTGTCCTTTGAGATGGGTTTGGAGACCCTTTACCAATTCATCAACTTAATCGAAAATGGCTAGCTACTAAGTTAAGTAAAGAGGAGTCATTTCCACCTCCAAATCTGAGCCCCAGATGATTAGTTTTTCCCATTTTTAGCTAGTGTCTGCTGGCAGTCTTCTTAAGCTACCTCTTTTACAATTTAAAAACTACTGACAAACACCAATTATTATATATTAACGAGTTTTAGTTTTAGTGGTAGAGAAGATATTACTACTATAATTCAGAATTAGTGATATGCTCTGTCCCAAAATATTAGATTATTATTAATTTTTTAAAATTAACTTGAGATATTTTTAAACTTAAAATTGACATGAATTTATTTACTTTTAGTCAATGCAATTATAAAAATTATAAATTATTTAAAAAGTACTACACAGTATAAGATTTATTGTTTCATAATTGTTAATGTATCATTTTAATTTTGAGTTTTAAAATATTCAAGTTGACTTTTAAAAATCAATAATAATTTTATATATTAGAATAGAAAAAATATATTTTTTCTATATATTTTAAAATTAGAGATATATTTACCATCGTACCAATAATAATGCGTCAGATTTTAGCAAAACGCGTATAGTATTAGAATGAGTAACCCATGTTAATTAAGTTATTGCATTTATTAATTGACCCCTAATTCTACACTATTATAATAATAATACTTAAAAAGAAAAATAATTGGAGAGAGAATCCATGAAGTTAATTGTTTAATTACTTTTACTTTTGTGAGCATAAGTTGTTGTATATATGACCAGGTTCTTTCACTGGTGTACAGTTTTTTAAGCAATGTTATATAATGACAAGTAGCCTGCACATGATGCTGCCTAAGCATTGTAATTAATTAAGCAGTACACGTTAATAAATTATTGGAGTGATTAATTAAAAGAGGCAGACACGATCGAGACCATGTGTTTCTCAAAGCTTCTTTTTCGTTTTTGCTTAGTTCACTTTCCTTTTCAAACACTGTTCTTTAATATTCCTATCTCAAACACAAGAAAACAGATCAAAGGAATAAAACTGCTTTAATTGTACCACATTACCCACCAACTTTTAGCTATAAAGAGAAGGGTTAGACGTGTGAAAATTCCTTGACCAAATGCATGAACTTGGTGGGAGAGAGCATGATCATGTCTGGCAGGGTACAGAATTATCTCACTTAAATATAAAATTATTATAGATTTTTTAAAATTAATCAACTTAATATATTTTTGAATTTAAAATTGATATAAACTCCTTTAATTTAGTTTTACAATAATAAATATCGCAAACTATTTTAAAAAATAGTACTCATTCTACGATTTATTATTTTATAATTTTTAATAAATATTCTCAATTTCGAGTTTGAAAATACACTGTCAGAATGTTTTCAAAAAATTTAAATTTATAAAAGGTCATCACTATTAATTTTTATATTTATTCTGAAAAGTGAGGTGCCAATTTTTAAATTTATTTTTAAAATTAGGGTACTTATTTTGACTATTTTATAAATCAAAGGTATTGTAATTTTTTAATTGAGGTACCATATTAATATTTTACGATAAAAAATGGGGTTCTAATTAAAAAAGTTAAGAGAGATAATAGTCCCCCAACCTAGCTATACTATAATATTAAATGTAGCTCAACTCCTAATGATATATTATAATAAGTAGGCATGCCGTAATTAGAGAGATAATAGTCCAGCTCCATCCCAAATAATATTATCATAAAAGTATAATAGCTAATTAAACATGCCATTACATTACCACCGCCAAATATATTTCCGGCCATCGTCGTTCCTAATTTTTAACTTCTAGGAGATGTTGCCTCATCAACTGTCGCAGTCAGCCACCGAGTCTTTCAATTAATTAAAGATAAAGATACTGAAGAACGTACAATAATATATAATTATTAACTATTCTTTTTAGCAGCTTAAGCTTAAATTAAAACTACGAAGCAACTGGTTTGTCTGGTGCACCCACTTCTTATCTTTGCACTAATTAAATAAAGTAATTCTCCAACTAACCACTTTGGCTTTATATTTTTCCCAATACCTCTTTTTTCGAGTTTACAACATTGTTACCATCAAGATATATAATTTTTATGTTGCGTTTGAATTAAAAGAATAAAATAAAAAAAGTTAGAAATAAAATAATTTTAAGATATTTAAATTATATATTTGGTTATTAGTAGGGTGAGTAGTATAATATGATTGTAAAATTATTATACATATTTATTTTATTAGAATAAATTTTATTCCACCACCTCTCACATGAAATAAAAATCAAAGAAACGGAATAAATTTTTATTCTATTGAAATAATTTATCTTTCAAAATGATCATTAAATACACTATTTTTTATTATATTATTTTCTTCGTTTTATTTCCGCAATGCAAACGTAGCATTAGTCTTCCATGGCAACACACTTTTGTTTTAATAATTGAGTTCTAGACTTCTAGTAGGAGATTTAATTATTTTCTGATAACTTGCTGCTACGAAACATTGTGTCGTGAATGAAAACTTGACTATGCACCATTGTCTTGTAAATAGCTCTGTGTATTTTAAAATTACTTTAATATTGTGTTGTGAACAGTTCCGTGTATTTTAAAATTATTATAACAGTTCCGTGTATTTTAAAATTATTGACGTCAAATCTTACGTAATATCTGATATAATTGTTTGTACGTACCACAAGTTCTAACTTTTATGTGACTTGTTAGGGTAAGTCCCTCTATGGCTCCATCCACATTGCTTCATTTATGATATGTAATGTTTTAATGTTTTATATTTATATATAAATGAATACACACACACATATTCGTCTTCATCGAATATACGTAGACATTCAGCAAACCCTTTCCGACGATTGATTAGAAAATCTTATCTTGTGTCCTTTGAAAACGAAGTTGTACTAGCCCATCTCATCATGAGTAGATCAATATGTACCATCATCATGACTTCCACCAACATTACTTAAGGGTGCGCTTTTGGCTTGTTTTAACAAAACATGACTATCGATGCCATTATTGTATAAATTACTAGTATAATTATTATTTGTAGTCGAATAGCCAAATTAATTCCCTAAGTCACAAGTTAGGTATAATTAATTAATAAAAGAAAAGGCATATATGTCAAAAAGAACAATAACAAAAAAAAAAGAGCACGTAGTTCCAAGTGTCGCGGTGTATATAACTTATAGATGAATGGCCACTAAATCTTTTTCCATTCATCATGGCCTTGAGCTTAAATTAATAATCTATATATATATATAAGAGAGAGAGCTAGCTGTGTTATTATACATATTTATTCCCTTTTGACTTATGAATTAATTAAATAATTAGCCTTAGGATAAGTTTGTTTAGTTCATGTTTCTACAAGTCATTAAAGTTTTTTCTTAATTAATATAACATGTATTATAGTATTCAAATACAACAACTCCATCAAAGAAGGTGTTTAAGCACTTGTTTAATTCATTGACTTGTTTTCTTTCGCAATTTTTATTTGTCTAGCATGCTAATGACAAGAGTCAAATGGAGACAACAGGAATTAACATTATATATATATATATATATGGTTTAAATTAAGGCAGCTGGTCATCAACATGCATGATGCTTAACGGCTGTATCTTCTGGAAGTTTTTGGGACTTGGAATTTTGGACATAGATTTTTGTACACTGTCCAAAATGAGTCTCATTTACATTTACTCTTTCTAATGCATGTTTAAGTTTGCTTAAAACAAACTTAAGCATGTTAATAGTTGAATAAAATTTATACCAGCAGGATAGGATATATTAGGGTATTTTTAATTTCATCCAAATATATGTTTCATTAATATTAATGTATCAAAATCATATTATTAGTTAATATAAAATTTCTTATTATAGAAGTTTAATTCATCCTTTTTGACAAATTTAATTAATGTTTTACATTTTAAATAAAATCTATAATTGGCATAAAATTATTTATCATGTGTGAAAGAATGTGAGTGATAAATCTTAATACATGAAAACAAAAATTAAAATCTAAAATTAATATGAAACTTCTATTTTGAGATTGAGGGAAAATATTTGTACATGCATGTACAGTTGGAATCTAGTTGGAGAGAAACTTTTGGTGTAGGGGTATGGCAAAAGTGTGAAAGGGAATAGAAATGGAGGCGCATCCGCCCATGGGTTTATTTGGTTTACTCAATTATGGCTTCTTTCTTAAGCAGCGTGGGTCGCACGTCAGTTACAAAAATTATCACTACAAGAAAAACTAATATTTTTTACGTAATATTTTATCGAAAATAAATTTATTTCATCGAAATTAACTTATTTTTGATGGAATATTCAATCAGAAATTAATTTATTCTTGACAGAAATTCCGTCCAAAATAAGTTTCTGCCAAAAATAGTATTCGTGATGGTATCAAATGTTCGTGGGTTTGGGGTTATTTAATTCAAACAAAATTTCGCAAAATTCTACCGAAACTAAAATAATTTCAATAGAATTATTCTCGATAGAATATTCCGTCAGAATTAATCATTTTTCTTATAGTGTTATGGATTGTAAAAATATCTACGTCTATCTTTTTTTTTATTATCCATCAATATTTCTTATATTATTATTAATGTCATAATAATATTTATGTTGACAGAATAAATATATATTTAACGACGTGTTTATATTTGTTTTAACAATACTTTAAATTTTCAGTGATATTCCATGACAACTAACTATTGCTCTAGCATTATCATTTGTATTTATTTATATTGTATTATAAAAGAAAAGGAGTTATTACCTCATAAATTATTAGGTTGACAATGTGATAAACTAAAATAAATTCCTCCCACCATAAAAATAGAAAATATAAAAAATTAACTTAAACAATGCACACTAGCTTTTTATAACCGCCCCCTCTTCTCTTAATTAATTTTTCACCATTCTTCTTCACTTTTAATTTTTGAATTGCAAACACTTTTTTGAATTACACACTTAAGTTTGTGCCACACTTTCTAATGAGCTATATCTATATAACATATATGGTATTCTCAGATGGCATAAAAAGATCTAAAATTGAGGGTTAAATATATAGATCTTTTTAAAAGTTTAAATTAAAATTATTTACCTTATAATTACAAGTTAATCTGATTCAGTTAAGCACAACGGAATATTGTGTTTTATAAAATCCCTTTAAATTTGATTAAATATCTCAGTTCTGAATTTAGTGATAATGAGTGTAGAATCAAGTCTTAAATGATATTACAGTTGATATGACAGTTTATTGCAGTTAATATAACAGTTAAGTAAAGTAATAAAAGAGACAATAATTTTTAAGAGGTTCAGAGCGTAAACTACTCATACTCTCCTCATCCATTCCTCTGAGTAGGGATCATCCACTATAGGATAAGGTTACCAATACCAGGTTCACTCTAAACATATTACAATCTCACTTAGAGGAAGTACTAATTCTCTCAGAAATGACTTACAACCTCACATAAAGAACTGATTTTCTCAAAATCAGGCGAGCATTTTGTCTCGTCTTACAACCTCACACAGATAACTGATTCCCTCATAATCAGGCAAGCACTCTGTCTCGCCTTACAACCTCCATTGGAGAACTGATTCACTTAGAATCAGGCGAGAAACTCTATATCGTCTTTCACAAATCACTTAGATCTCACTGTGGTCACTTAGATTAGGTTTGTGTGTTTGAGTTTAAGGTGCTGCTAAGTTGTGTTTATGCTTAACTTTAAAATGACTTAACAACAATGATTAATTTCTTTCCAAGGCGTAGAGTGGCCTTCTAAAAAGCGTAGAGTGGCCTTTGAATTGTAAGGAATGCTTTGAGCTTCTTTTTTTTTGACTTGTAAGCTTTATCTCATTTAATTGCTTGATCGATCGACAACTTCGAAGTCCAAGGAAAAATCTAAATAGATTTTTTCTTTAAAATGTCCATTGAAAGTTATCATTGCTCAATAGGTTTTTGCCTCAAAAGTCTTTTGATACTGTGTCTGGCAGACTGTTATAGTCACCCAAGTTGTTAACTGTGTCAGTCCATTGTGTGATGTGACAAACTTAGATTTTCGCAATATAGTTGTTGAAAACGCGGTTAATTAAACATATTTCTTTCAGTCAACACCCTTCGAGGATATTCAAGTTAAAGGTATGTTTGAGAAACTTTCTGTCAAAACGACTACTGACATGTCAAGAGTTGCACTTTACGATAGTAAATGTTCAGGATCGTAGAGTTAATCCTCATATACGTTCATTTTGCAATTCTTGTACCCCTTTACACTTTGGATTCTTTGTAGCTAAGCATTACTCTATTATTTTTTGTAGCTCAATCATCACTCTACGATTCTTTGTATGTAGTTCTGCATTCTGCTCATTTGTCTAAAGACGTTTTGCAATCTTAGAATTCCCTTCAGTCACTATGTGATCTTTGATATCTTCACATTCAGCTCGACGACTCTATCAGACTTACTTAGTTCATTATGCAATCTCATTGAACTAAGCCTTCAGCCTTACGAACTTGGACTCTCAGTCTTTTTCAAGTCCTACACTCTACTATTTTGATCAACCTAAAAAGTTTGATCCCTAAGTACTTGTATAATGATTGACTCCATATATACTTTTCAACATCATATATCTTTCTTTCCCAAATCTTTGTACAATGATTATCTTTTTAAAAACTTTATAATATTACTTGTTTTTTTCTTTACAAATATACATTAAGCTCTTTGTCATCATATCATCACTAAATTCAAAATCAGTGGTTCAATATAAATGCACTAACATTATCCATCTATTTTATAAAGGGAGAGGAGAAAGAAAAAAAGCTATTTTTTTTAGACTGTCACAATTTAATTTCTCTAAAATAATTATTTTTTCTCTTTATTTTCTTTTCAACCCCTAATTTTTCTCTACTATATTTTAATTGTACACATAGTGTGTGTGCTTGGAAAACTAGTTATATATAATGGGAGAGCAATATGCGTGGTAGGTATTTGTTGAGACTTCGTAACAAAATACAAGAATTATAGCAATTTCCTTCTTTTTCCTACTTTCTCTCATCTCTAACTGTCACTCTTTCCTATTTTTCTCACTATATATTCTTCATTTCTAATTTACTTTTATATTTATGTATATTAAGTTTATTGTTTATTTTTCATACATATTATATAAAAGGGAGAAGTAAAACGGTGGTGATTATTTCTTGAGACTTTATCACAATAACTACCTTATTTTCATATTTTATTTTGCAATTTTAATAATATTTTTATTTCATTCTCAAAATTAAAATTTTAAGTCTTAAATTTATTTATAAGAAAAATATGAATTACACACACAATGTGTGTCCCGACTCCTAGTTTATATAATGGGAGCATTAAGGTTATATCACAAATCTCCTTCCTCTTTTGCCCTAGCAAGTGCTATTGTTTTATAATTTTGTTCTTTTTTATTTTTTTAAAATTTTATTCTCTAAATTTTCAAAAAATATTATATTCTTAAAATAATTGTACATACAATGCATGTATCATGTTGACTAGTTATTTTATAAAGAAAAAGTGACGGGAGGGATAATATTTGAGATAGTTGTATGATAACTTATTCTCTATGTTATAAAATATAAGATCAATTTAATTAACTATTCCCTCCGCTATACAAAATATATACATACATATATATCTGCAGATATACAGATTGTATTGTTTAATTTGTTTCATGACAATTCCAAAATGCACCTAACTATTTCCATAAATCAAACATCATGCATAATTAGAAATATCATTGTTTTTTCTATTTTCTTTTCATTACTTCCTACTCAAGATCGATTTCTACTAATACTACTATAGAATAAGATTTCATCATAAACCATACATTCATGAATCAAATACCAATGGCTTCTCGATAAGAACAGAAGTTGATTAAACCTAGCTAAGCAACTTAGTAACGGCTGGAAAAAATGGTCGTACGCATTGGATGAGGTGAGAACCACACGTACGCCGTACGCCGAACGTCAAGCTCCTTAATTCGCTGTCGTGAGCACATTGATTGTGCCCTTAATTGCCGTTGCTAATAGCACCTTCTGGAACTCTGAGTGTTAAACATAGAGCATATATATCTATACAATACTCACTCCATTCCACAATAATAATCCCATTAGACTTTAATTTGATCATATGTAGTTAATATGCTAAATCCTAAAATTGAAATTGCTATGTAAAAAAACTACATTTTGAATAACACTTTTTGTACTTAATAAACTAAATATTAGTAATCTAACTTCACATCAATTTCAGTATTTGGCTAATCAATTACGACAAAAATCAAATGAATCTCTCTTATTAAAACGGACGTACATATATGCGGAGGGACAAGGAAGGAGTATATATATATAAATAGAATTTGGTTACGGTGAAGTTGACACCAAATTTAAAAATTCAGTAGACTCCAAACATAAATATTACATACTCACTCTTAATAATATAAATATAAAAATGTGGCTTGGTTCTACTAAGTTGAAAACTTCTCAATTCGATCTATGGTATCTCCCCATAAGTCTAGCTTACCTTTAAGCCTGCACTAGCTAGTATGATCCATAAGCACTACCGTCCCGCCAAGTTTGGAAGGAGAAGGAAGATTTCATTCTCTCTATTTCTTTTTCTTTTTATCTTCATAAAGGAACTCACGATGATGAAAAGCTAGACTTGGGAGGTAAACTACGCTAGCTATCTGAAATTAATTAAGATGATGATAGTTGGTACTCAAAAGATCCTGATCTCTTATTTTATTTTATTTTTTTATCATGCATATTTTCACTCCCTCTCTCTATCATAACAAAAGAATTTCACTAGTTAACAAGAAAACTAGCTAGAGCAAAAACAACTTCCCCTATTTATTTTTTAACTTGGTCCCTTTCCTTGGGATATGTTTTTGAGTTTTAAAAGGAAGATAAACGATAGGAGAATGAGAGAAATAATTTGAGGGAGAAATTAAAAAATCTTTATTTGTTTGAGAGTTTCCTCCTAAAATTGTGAAGATTTGAAATAAAAATGATAAAAAATTTGTATAATATTTTAAATTACCAAAAATATAGTTGTAGCGATTTATTAAAAGTAATCTTATAAAAGTAAATTAACAACGTAAACGTCTTATTTTAAGTTAAGTTTTTCTTTCAAAACTCATAAAAACTATCTTACTTTCTTCTTTTGAATCCAAATAACACTTTTTCTGTTTGATATTTTTTCCCTCTAAACTTAAACCAAGAGACAACCTCATTTTGTTCTCTTCTCTTAACAAACTCTAATACATTCTTTATTTTCTCTCCGATTTAAAAACACGAAGAGGGGTGTAATAATATAAATTGTTAGAACAAAAATTGGGAATCATCTCGTTTTCTTTATTTTATCAGTACCTAGGGTTGGTTACCAAGTGAGTTTTTGAGGGTCAAACCCAATTCCTACCCCCTTTTCTTACTAGGGGTCCATTTTCCCAGTTAATCGCAGTTTTAAATCCTGCAAGGCTGCAGCCGTAAAACCCTCGCTGTTTTTCTCTCTTTTCACCTCCATTGCCATTACATTTCAATTTCCACCTCCTTCTGTGTTTCTCTCTCCTTTCTCATTAACTAAGTAGCGTAATAGAGAACTAGAGGGTGCACTTGAAATTTTGAACTTTTGACATACACTACTTCTTTTGTTGTTAGATCCTAATCTTCCCATATCAGTCTTACTTTTTCTCCCGTCTATGTAGTAGGAATCCAGACGGACAGGTCTTCAATAAATTCCCGATTTCCCTCTCCAAATTTCGGTGAATCACTGGTTTCTTCGGTTTTGGGTTTTGTTTACTTGTATGTGTTTGAGAAGCCAAACACCATCTGGGTATTGTGGGAATTATTAATTAATGTTGGATTTTGTTACTTTTTGATATTTTTGTGTATAGTCAGCTGATGGGTTTCGATTGCTGGTTCGTGTATTGCTCGTGTTCATTTTTTCTGGTGTAATTTTCTCTGTAGGATTGTATCTAATTTTTAAGATGGTTTTGGAGATACCTCGTTGATTAAAATTATTATTTAATTGGTCTGGCGTTCTAATAGTTATTCCTTTTCTTATAGTCATTGACTCATTGCAATGTGTTTTCTAATTCTATGTCAATTTTAGGTCTAGCGAAGTCTTCGTGATGGTATCTGTTCTACATTTAAAACTTGGATGCTCATTATTGAATTTTATTAATAAGTTGTTCTCTTTCGGGTTTGTGTTTCTTCATAGTGGCACTGTTGTATATATATATAGGGTATCCATTCATTGCTGGGAGTACTGTTGCAGCAACTACATGCACCGGCCAATTTGACTGAGAAAGTGTGCTGCCGCTAGAGCTTCTAGCACTCCCAGCAACTGGTTGATTTGAATGGGTACCCATATATGTACATATACATATATACATATATATGTATATATATATATATTATTTCACTATAATGTTGGTTTCAGTTTCTGAGTAAGTTTAAATAATTTCAGGGATTAATGGGGAAAAAGGTCAAGAGGGCTAGAAGTGGTCATAAGGACAAGCAGGCAGTGGCCTCTTCTCAAAAACCCGCTCTTCAACTTAGTAGTCCCAGTGTTGAAACTAAAGATGATGGAGCACCAGCAGTAAAAGAGAGAATAAAAGTATGTCCCCATCTTGATAAGGGTTTTGATTTGGTTAAAGTTTCCTCCAAAATTGGGTCTGCAGGACCTTTGAAGTGTGAAGATTGTAGGGAAGAATCCGTTAACAGACGGGCAGGTAAGGCAAAAGATAAACATGGGAAGAAGAAAGGAGGTGGTTCAGTGGATTCGCAATTAGTGATCAAAGCCATTTGGGTTTGTTTGAAATGTGGACATTTTTCATGTGGAGGGGCTGGATTCCCAACAACGCCTCAAAGCCATGCAGTTCGGCATGCCAGACAAAATGGTCATCATTTGGCTATTCAATTTAAGAACCCCCAACTTCGGTGGTGTTTCCGGTGCAGTACATTGATTCCACTTGAAAATTCGGAAGAGAATGGTCAACCGAAAGATGTCTTATCTGACATTGTGAAAGTGATAAAGGCACGACCATCTAAAGGAGCCTCAACAGATGTTGAGGATGTTTGGTTTGGGAGTGGTAGTGTCACGAGTGAGATAAAATCAGAAAATACTGCATTAAGTAAATTAGGGGGAGGTGGTTATGTGGTCAGAGGTTTGGTTAATTTAGGGAACACTTGTTTCTTTAATTCAGTTTCGCAGAATCTTTTGGCGATGGATAAATTGCGTGATCACTTCTCAGAAATGGAAGGTTCCATTGGGCCACTTACAGTTTCCTTGAAGAAGCTCTATGTTGAAACAAACCCTGAGAATGGATTAAGAAGTGTAATAAATCCCAAATCCTTTTTTGGATGTGTTTGTGCGAAGCTCCCCCGGTTTAGGGGATATCAACAACATGATAGTCATGAACTGCTTCGTTGTTTGCTTGATGGATTGTGTATTGAAGAGTCAAATGCAATAAAGCAAACTAAATCTTCTAAAGAAGAAGAGACGTATCCAAATTCTACTCCTACTTTTGTAGACACCATATTTGGGGGAAAACTCTCTAGTACCGTTAGTTGTTCGGAATGTGCTCACTCCTCAATAGTTCAAGAGCCATTTTTAGATCTCTCACTTCCTATACCAACTAAAAAACCTCCATCCATAAAGGCCCAACCAGTCACTCAGCCCAAGAAACCAAAACTGCCTCCAAGACGTAACCAAAGAATTCGTGCAAAAGTTAACAGAAGTGCAGATCCCAGGACTTCTCATAGTATTACCGACCCACCAACTGGTGACCAAATTTCTTTGCAGGTACAGTGTAGTGCACCTGTTGCAGAAAAAATGATGGCCTCTTCAGTTGGTAATACAGCGTTAGAATCAATAGACCAAGGTATTCTGGGTGATAACAAAGTTTCAGCTTCACAGATTCTCTCAGCTACTCAAGGGTTTGACAGTAACTTATTGTGCAAAAATGTTACAGAGGAAGCAGTGGATAATACAGCATGGTTGGATTACCTTGAGCCAGATTCAGTTTCAGGTGACCATGAATTAGCTGCACAAAGCAATGGTACTTCAGCGACTAAGGAAATTAATGATGAGGATGCTTTGGAGAATGATGTCTTATTGCAGAACGCCTTGGAATTTAGTGGGCCGGATCCTTCACATTGTCTAGAGGAAACATCTTTATCAGATGATCCTATTATGACTTCAGAAATTAATGATTTGTCAGATGATCCTATTTACACTTCAGAAATTTATGATACATCAGGAATTCAAGATTTTGTTGTCAAGGATGCTGCTCCAAGTGATGATTTTTCAAGGGTTAGCTCAGAGTATGATAATCAGGTTATCCCCAAGGATTCAACTCTTGAAATGGATTATGAGAGAAATTCTTGGGATGAGGAACCCCCATTACAGATTCAAAGTTCAGAAATTCTGTTGCTTCCATACAAAGAAGGTACACTAACTAGTGCAGAGACATTAAACGGAGATGGGGTCACACTATCCCCTGTTGGTTGTGAACAAGATTCCTTAGACTTTGGTGGCTTTGGGGATTTATTTAATGAGCCTGAGGATGCCGCTGGGCCCGCTGTGAGGCCCCCAAGCAATAACTTGTCAGAGTCTAAGACTGGTATTACCGTTGGAAATAGCAGTGGGTCTGATCTTGATGATACTGATTCTCCAGTTTCAGTAGAAAGGTGTTTGGCTTTTTTTACAAAGTCAGAGCTTCTTTCCAAAAATGAACATGCTTGGCATTGCGAAAACTGTTCAAAAACTCTAGTAGAACAGAGGAGGTCAAGGAAGAAACTGCAGAAATCTACGTCGATAGTTTCACCAAATAGAGGTGAGAGTAAAATTCGAGATGATCAGTTGAGTTCTGTCAAGGATTTTCCTTATCCTATCAGCAGCATGAACCTCAGTAATGGAAATGACAAAAAATATTTACTTGACAGTTCTGCTGATGGGCTCGTGTCAAGCAATGAAAATATTGTTGGTAACCAAAACTGCACATTTGACAGCAATCAGAAAGCTGAGCAGCCTCCAGCAGCCTCCCTGTTGGAAGAAGAAAAAAGTGAAATAAATGATTCACCTCAGAAGTTTACATGCAATCTGGAGAGTTCCAATGACTCTTGCAGTGTCAATGAGTCTGGGAGCACTGAATGCAACACTAATAATGTCCTGCGAAGGGAATCCCAGTTCTTAATTGGGGAACAGGAATCAGAAGGAAGTGGGGGTGAGGTGGATTCTGAGAGCATCGAGGTGAAGAGAGATGCTACAAAAAGGATTCTCATTGATGAGGCCCCATCCATTTTGACAATTCATCTTAAGAGGTTCAGCCAAGATGCTCGTGGTCGCATTAGTAAATTGAATGGTCACGTGGATTTCAGGGACACATTCGATCTCAAGCCATACATGCATCCCAGGTGTGATTTTATTCTTCATTGGACTTCAGTAGCAATTCATCTTCTATAAATGCTTAGATAAATTAATATTATGCATATCTGAACTTATCTGAGCCATGAAGTAGGTTTAAAATTTTGCATCAATTTGAGTCCTTGTAGACTGTAACCTATTATGAAGAAAGAAGAAGAAAGAAGGAAAAAGGTCCTGCGTATCTTCTATTTTATATAAGCCCTAACGTTTTCCAGTCTTAGCTCGTAAGATTTTTAGCCTCTTAGAATCTATTTGTGATCATGTTTTGATCTAAGAAATATATGCATTGACCGTCATGTTATAATCTAAGTAAATGCATTGACTGAGCAATGAATTTAATCTGGATATAATTTGATCCGAAATCTAGGCATTTTTAGAGCAGGTGGAATTTGAAGCCAATTCGTTCTAAATGCTTATATTTGAAACACTTAATGACGATATAATAGTAGAATATGGTAGTTGGAACACTTTGAGAATAAAATCGCTTTTTTAAAATGAATGAAAAGTAAATTCAGAAAAGATAGGTGAAATGACAGAGCCTGTTGTAGCTGTAGTTATCAGCTCAAATCTGTTGTGTTTGTTATCCCAGAACTAACTTTTGATTTGGTTGATGCAATGAAAAGGGGGAAGGAGAGAGAATTTAATAGATAGAGAAAAATGGGATGGGATTAGGATAGTCATACAGTTTAACCTCACTACTGATTTTGTATACGTGATGCAAGGGTAACTAATTATCACCTCCTTTGTAGCTGTCATGGAATTGTCGTTCTCTTTAGTTTCACTAGTTTCTCTCTTACTCACGAGTGCACGCACACGCGCGCACTCACACACATATTTGCGACTTCTGAATAATTTCCGTATGCCAGTATGTTTTTTATGTTATCTGCAATTTTCACTGGTCTGCAAAAATGGTTTTATATAGATTATAATATATTTTCTTTGTTCTACAAAAAGAGTCTCATTTGTTAATTTTCAAATATTAAATATTTATTTTTGTTCCATGTTTACCCCTAAAAATAATAAGTTTTTTGTTTAGTAAGACGATTATTGACCAACTTTTTCGTTGTGAACCATCTTTGGATCTTTAATTTGTGCAACACCCTCAATTTTCCCCATGAGATAGAATTGGAGAGAACTAGAGAGGACTTAGAAGAGAGGATCATTGCCCCTTGAGTTAGATACTTGTTTGACCTCTGAGATATCAGCATATCATTAGATGCTTAAGACAGTCTGGATTGGGGCATCTTCAGTAACAGTGGATGTTCTGCTTTACAAAGCATCACTGTCAGTTGTTGATTGAGCATTTATACAAAACTTTCAAATGCTATAGAGAGAGTATGAGAGGGAGAAGGTGGGGTGGGGAGAAAAGAGGCATTCCAATTATGGTTAAGGTCTCATTATCCTTGTACTCTTATTGTCTTTTTGATAGTGGATAACGGTCGGTAGGTAATCTTCACATCTTGGACTTGATTTGATGACTGTTTGCATGGGGCAATGGTTTCTATGCTGGCAGATAAATCCAATTTTTTCTTTCTTATCAAGTGATTTTGTCTTTTACGGTTTTACCTTTTGTTGTGGAATCTCTTTTGAACAATGCCTTTTGATTTTTTGTGTTATCTGCATTTCAGTTATTATTCCCGTATTTTGACATCTTAGAAAATACTTGCCTACATAACCCTGGAGAATTTTCTGGTGTTCGTTGCAATCTAAAATGAAGATCTTTCAAGAGGAACTAGCTAATGCTTGCATTAGGACTCACTTGAAACTTCCTCGCAGAGGTTCTTTCTTTGTCAAACTAGGTTGCTTTTATGTAGGTGTTATATATGAAGTGGTTTTTTAGGTGCCAAACAGCTTGTTTCAGTTGCTAAACCTGCTTGGATTTTGCCCCTTGCATGGCTTAGTCTTGAGCAGATTTGAACTTTATGAATTGTGTGTATCTAGAAAAATATTTGACACAGTAGACATCCAAATCCAAATGTTTCGAAAACGTTTGTCCTTGTGGTGTAACACCCCCCCCCCCCCCCCCCCCCCCCTCCCCCCTCCCCTGCCGCTGCTCTTGCATTTTATTCTTTTTTCCTATCCTTTTCCAAACGTGCTTTTCCCAATTTATAGTTTTGAAGATATAGTCTCTAAAGCAGTCATTTATATGTAATTTCTGTTAAATTTTGTAGCAGAAAAGTAATTATCATCTGAAAACACCTTTGGATCTTAACTTACAGGTGCATAGAAAGAGAAAGTTATAAATACCGCCTGCTTGGGGTGGTGGAGCATTTGGGGTCAATGAGGGGAGGTCACTATGTAGCCTACGTGCGAGGAGGTCCAAAGAGCAGGGGGAAGGCTGAGATACAGAACGATGATGATTCTTTGTGGTATCACGCCAGTGATGCCTACGTGCGTGAGGTTTCTTTCACCGAAGTTCTTAATTGTGAGGCCTATATCTTATTTTATGAAGAAATTTGAGACAGGTCACATTTTTAATTTTACTTTTTTGTATGTTTGAGAGAGTTGTGGGGAATAATTAAAATGAGCATCCCCCAGCACACAGAAAAAAAGGAGGCCAGAGTACAACACCATTTATAACCCATTTTTTGATGCCATGAGTTTTTATAGTTTACCACTTGAATCTGTTGCATGAGAAGGTTTGTTATAGGTTGGGTTGTGAGCCTGGGACTCAACCCCCCCCCCCCCCCCCCCCCCCCCCCCAAACCAAAGAAAAAAAAGGCGGATTTCTGGTCCTAATTTAGACTGTTTAGGTCATGTACGTCAGAAGGCATGTGCCTGAGTAAAATAAAAATTATTATCATAAAAAGTTTGTTAGACTTGGAATAAATATATTGTTATATTCGTATTAATATTAATTTTTTAAAAGTTAATTTCAGATTTTTTAAATTTAAAATTAATATAAATTTTTTTAATTTATGTTAATATAATTATAAATTATTTTAAAAATAATATTAATTATTAGATTTATTATTTTTAAAATTGATTGAATTATGTTAATTTTAAATTTCAAAATATTTTAAATTAATAATTAAAAAATTAATATTAATCTCAGAATTTGAAGAGAAATAAGTATTATACTAAAGCAAAAAGCATGAAGTTTTGCAAAGATTTAAGCAAGACCTGTCATTCTTATCGCAAATTTAATTTTTTAAATAAAGTATATTTAGCTTTCTTTTTCTTTCATTATTTATACTTTTGTCTATACCATCTTTTTACTTTTTCAAGTGAAGGTACACCTTTTTCCATTATTTGGTAGTGCACTATTGGAAGTGCAGTGATACCGCTAAGATATAAAGGGAGTAAGTTCATAATATTCTGTTTATTTTAATAATTAAAAAATGATTATAATATTAAAATTTATGTTATAATTTATTTTTTAATAATTAAAATCAATATAATATTTAAATACTATGTATGTAGATTTGATTACGTAAAAGCCGTGATATTAATATGGGTGATGTTGGGTTTAAATTTTTTTAGAATGATCTTTTATTCAAATATTAGTTTAATAGACTTAATGTGATTAATTATTTTATAAATTATTATTAAAATATTTAATATTATGTTATTTGTGACTCATTTAAAATTAAAATTTTAATATCTTTAAGATTATTCAATTGATAAAAATATATTTATTGATGAATACATTCTCTGTTTTAAAAGAAAAAATTATTTATTTTTATAAAATATGAAAATAAATAACTTTATATTTTAAAATAAATAATTCTGTAACAAAAATGTTAAAAAATAAATTTTATATGCACTAATAATTATGCATTAATAGAAATAATAGAGTACGTGAATTTTATTTTCTGACTTAATAAACTCATGTATAAATTTTCTCATTCAGCACATACAAAAACACCACGTCCGCCTTGATTCTCTCTCTCTACGCGACAGTAGTGTCTACACTCTTCCTTCTCACTCTCCTTCCTTTCTCTCTCCACCTTTACCAACACAATACAACGCAACCTCCTGATCTATTTCTCTCACCATTGACCATCCCTTCAGCTAGCCATGGCAGCACCATCGCTGCCGTCCAAGGTGGAGGTAGCGGTGATGACAGCGGTGGTGGTCGGTTTTCAGGCGGTGGTAGCCACCTGGTGCATAATTAGAAGCGAGGCGAGTGAGCAGGCTCTGCATACTGCGCTGGACTATGCTTGTGGGGCTGGAGCAGATTGCGAGCCCATTAAGTCATCTGGGCTCTGTTTTCTTCCCAATACCATTCAGGCCCACGCTTCCTATGCTTTCAACAGCTATTACCAGCGCAAGGCCACGGCTCCTGGCTCTTGTGACTTCTCCGGCACCGCCACCGTCGCTAAAACTGACCCCAGTTACTCTTTCTTTCTCTAGATTCTTTCTCTCTCTCTATATATATATATGTGTGTGTGTGTGTGTGTGTGTGTGTATAAATGCATATATTTATTTAATTTGGTTAAATTTGAAATTTCAGGTTATGGATCTTGTGTGTATCCATCATCTTCAAGGTATGAATATTTTCCCCTACTTTTACTGCTTCTATTTCCTTTTTTGTTCCAGAATATTTTTTAAATTCGTTCAGAAAGATATATTTATACTTTTGGGATTATAAATAAAATAATATTCTTAATTTAACTTTACTTTGTTATTATTCTATTTGTCTAAAAATTATAAATATAATTTGATTTTTAAAATTAAACGATAATATATTAAATTTTAAAATTTGTATGATTCATTCAAGTTTAGAATAAAATAAATTATGGAATTAATAGTTTTTGTTATATATTATATAATTATAATAATTATATCAATTAAAATTAAATAAATTTAAATTTTTTATTTTTAATATTTTATCGTTTAAATCAAATTTTATTAAATTTTAAAACAAAGTGGGTATTATTTTTAGTGTCACACCACTATTATCAGCTACTAAAAGTATTATTTAAAAGTTAGTTATTTAAAAAATGTACTCTCTTGTACAATTTGACATTTGACTTTTGAGGTCAGAATAATGGTATATTAAATTTTGAAATTAATATCATTTATAAAAATTTAGCATAAAATAAATTTGTGATTAATAGTTTTTTTTACATATTATACAATTATAATAATTATATTAATTAAAATTAAATAAATTTATATTAATTTAAAATTTAATAGACTTCAAAAATCAAATTCTATATTTAATTTTAAAAATAAATGAGTATTTCTAATTTTTTAGGAGAGAGAATACTTTAAAAAAAATATTTCTAATTTTGAATATATGCATAAATTTAGAAAGCTAAAGCATAATTAATTCTATTTTCTTAGACTTATTTATCAGGTGTTTAAGGTAAAAAAAAAATTGGTTTTTTACAAATAAATATGATATTTTTATATGTGATTTAGTATTTTTGTAAAAAAAATTATGTGAAAAAATTATTTATATGTAAAGATATCTATTTCCTGAGCAATCAGTTTTTTTCTTCTCCTTAATTAATGTTTCAAGATTATCAAATTCATATTCATTGTTCAGTTGTGTGTATGTGAGAGAGAGAGAGAGAGGGGAGAGAGAGACCTTCGTTCTAAATTATAAATTATATGATGATTATTAATTTTGAAAGTTAATTTAATCATTTAGCAACAAAAAAAAAAGATACCGGAGAGTAGTGGTGGATGCGTGAGAGGGTGTGCTTGTTCATGTGAAGTTGTTCTGGATGTCTTCCACCTGTCTACATGCATGGGTAGGATTGATTTAAACCTCTTTTGTCAGCTGGACCCACTTGAATTTTATTTTGTTCGCTCCTTTTTAAGGTTGTCCCCTTTACTTTCTGACCCATTGGTGTCCAAGGGGTAGGAAAAGTATATTCTGCACTGACCCTTTGACCATGGGTGTAAATTTTAAGTTGGTTTGACTTGTACTTTATTTTAGGGTTAGAATGATGTCTACTTCTCTTTAACAAGGAGAACAAGGATCTGGATTAGAATTAGTTCACTTGTTTTTATTCCAACAAAGAAAAAGGATGTTACTTTAAAAAAGGGTCTTGGAGATTATTAATGCCTACTGCGATGAGTAGTGTTATATCCGTAAAAGTGTCGCATAAAGGTTGAACGTGTGATGAGAAGGATTGATGGGTCATTTTGGCATTTTTTTTTTTGCTTATTCGATGTTACACTATAATGGGCACATTATTGAGCAATGAGGGCCCATGTTATACACTAAGTTTTACAAAACTTTGTTATGCCAGATTTAATTAAATAAACGGAGATGATATTTCTAGCGCTGATATTACATGTTCAACACTATACATCGGGCATACTTGTACCTTGTGTTGCTATCATTATAAAGTCGCATAGTTCACAATGTACATTTACACCGAAAATGTAATTTTAGCACTAAAAATATTATTTTCTTTAATAAAATCGAGTGTACTTTATTAAATATGAGCTATTTTTAAAAAAATAAAACTATATTGTATGTAATGTGGGACTGATGGAGTACTAAAAACTTGCTAGTCTAACTTAACACGAACTCCAAGAAGATACCTAATTTTTTGGTAGGTTTTTCACATTAATTTGGTAGATATGTGAATTCACCTTATGATTTTCATTATTCTCTTAAAGTAAGTTATTCTCATGAAGAAGGCCTCCGTAAACATTCAATCTAATTGTTATATGTATTGGTGTATTTATCTCTCTCATCATGTGACGAAAAAGTAATAACAACACGTCATGTGATGAGAGATATAAGCACACTGTTACATATAAGGATGTTGTAATAGTTGTATTGCAAATCTTCTCAAAGGTTGGGACATATGAGTTCTTACATTAAAAAAAGTCTACTTGATAAACATATGTGATTAGAGATTACAATCTAGGAAGTAGTAATTAAGTTGGCCTAGTCTATCTAATGATTTATATTGAAGATTAATTGGAGTGTAATTGTGATGGTGGTAGAAGATAGAGTAACCTTTCAAGGAGTTGGCGCCCTAATGACTCTTTACCTTAATTACCATAGTTGAATTTGTTGTTAGCATGTTCTCACGTGTACTTGATAATTAGAGCAATGAAGGGTTAGAGTTTATCGCTTTTCGTATGTGTCCATATATATATATTGGGATGCAATTAAGGAGCTGATTCTTCGAAACTCAAATTTGAATTGGAGAAGTTTGATTATATTTGCTGGACTAAGGTTTTAAGCTGATTCAACTAGTTTAAGATTCTAATGGAATTATATGAGTATTAAATTAACAAAATTTATACATAAGCTTAAGAAACAAAATCTTAATATTACCAACTGCATTATAGAAGTTGTAATAAATATATATAATCCAGATTTAGTTTGAATTAAATTTGTTTTGATACAATTGTTTGAGGTCTATCAGAATTGTTTTCATATTCAGGCCTTTTAGTGGATTATCAAATTTAGATAGGACTAGGTCTGCCTCATGTTCCAACCTTAATAGCTTATTTACGGTTATGATGTTTTGAGCTCACTAAGAACAACCTCACTGTAATGACTTTGAGTACTCTTTTAAAAAGTCATGGATTCAGAATTCGGAGAGATATATTATGGGAGTTACGTATCACGGGTACTTGCATAATTGCATGTACTGCCTGTGGACTATGTGATGTGCAGTTTCATCAATTGAGGGAACGTGTATTACATGGCGTTTGCATAAACATTTTGCACGGCCACATGGTGCGTAACTCCCTCTTAGTATCATGTGCAAGACAACGTTCACTTGCATTTTCTTCAAGTTTTGATGAATTTGCAGTTGGGCAAAAAAACTCGGTTACTCATATGGTGCTAACTGAAACGATTAATTATTTAAGAAATTAAAAGGCACAAGTGACTTGCTCGTAATGCACCATCATACTAAAGTATGGAGATTCTCCATTCATGATTTGATTTTTGATGCATTGTGCAAATGAAATCTGTGCGGGCAGTTCATCATTTCACTGTGATGTCTTCTAAAGCCGTACAGCTGCCTTAGTAAATATGGCTGCGTCATTCTATCTATACAAAGATTATATTAATATGCTCCTTACACCACAATGAAGCAACTGTTATCTAGCAGATTCGTATGTTGTATTGCAGCTTCGACTTTGTAAGTTATCTAAAGTTTGTTAAAATAATGGTACTAGAGTTATTTAGACAGGTGTAGGTTGTTAGAAGATATGTCACAGTTAGTAGTCGGTTTAATTATACATACATACATACATGCATATACATAAATACATGCATATACATATACATATACATATACATATACATATATATATATGTGTGTGTGTGTGTGTGTGTGTTACTAGAGTTAGTTAGACAGGGTATAGGTTGTTAGAAGATGATTTCACAGTTAGTAGTCGGTCTATATATGTGTGTGTGTGTGTGTGTGTGTGTGTGGGAGTTGATATTAATAGGGTAAAAAGTGTAGGAAGGCAATTGTTTTGTTTTGGACAAATGTGCCCTTGTCATTAAAATAGGGCAACGAAGCATAACATGAATTGGTAAGGGTATATTTGTCAAGATGAAAATAATTGCTTTGTCCCCATATATATATATATATATATATATATATATGGGTATGATCCATAGCAAATAGTTGCGATAGACACTATTCCAGCAAATTCATCTTCAACCGTTCAATACAAGATGTAACGCTCGGAAAACATGCTTGCCGCTACTCTTAATAGAGACGTGGAAAAATGTCCTAAATACTCCTACTTTAGTTAAATTTAAATAGCTTTAATGTGTTTATTTGTAATGTAATTATAATAATTAAATCAAATTGTATTACAATATGGAGTTTAAATTTTAAATAATCAACATCAAGAATCTCTCAATTATAATATAAATCAAATCGACTTTGATTCTTGAGTAGTCCACATCACTTCTGCTTCTCGTATAAGGAGGAAATACAGATTTGGTATGCTAACTAAAAATATAAATATGTTACCTTTTATGTTGTCTTTTGCTTTTGTTACCTGTGTTAAGAGATGAGGGCTATAAATCCCCCTACCTCTCGCATGCTAAGCGAGCACTCTACCATCTGAACTACACCTCCATATGGCCAAAAGATTTAATATACCCTTCTAGTTCATGACTATGTATGGATCTTCATCCTTGATTTGTGAATTTTTAAAAGAAGGAATTGCAGGATATTTAGTGGTAACGCGAGCACTCTACCATCTGAACTACACCTCCATATGGCCAAAAGATTTAATATACCCTTCTAGTTCATGACTATGTATGGATCTTCATCCTTGATTTGTGAATTTTTAAAAGCAGAGAAGGAATTGCAGGATATTTAGTGGTAACGTGTTAGTGATTTTTGCTAGTTTTGCACGTTGTATCTGGTATATCTTGTTCTAGGAGGACCCCTTTGGTTGAAATAGAAAGCTTGAGAAAGAAGCTAAACCCAAAATGAAAACAAACAACAAAAAAAGGAAAAAGAAACCAAGTTTAGGGTGTTCCTGCGTTCAGTTTATAACCTGATATGTGAGTAATTGATATTTGGCATTGTGAATCCGACTATCACGAGTTCTTTTCTTCTATGAGTTAGCTACTTCCGGCATTTCTCCATGAAAAACAAAGGAGAATTTTTGTGTTTTAAGAAACAAAATTACATTCACTATGGTTGAATGCTGATCGACTCTGAAATTCACATAAACCCGAGTAATATTTGTTAATATGTTTAACATATTGTTGCGCTTTTCCTGCTATTTAATATCCTTGATTCTGAAATTTTCAGTACTGCTGGAGGGACACTTCCTCCAGGTACAGGAACAACTACACCGACAGCAATTCCAATTATAAATGCTGCACCACCGCCGCCGCCAAGTTTTGGAACTGGAGGAGTGAATCCGGGCATGAGCCCTGTATTACCAGACGCAACGCCTTCTAAGGCTTCCCTGGAGGCCTCAGTTATGCCTATGTTGATTCATCTATCTTTGTTTCTTATTCTCTTGTTTATTTTGTAACCCATGTAGGATCACAGCTACATCCTAGCAATGTGCAAAACTAGTTAGTACGGTTTTGTTAGAATTTAGTCACATCTTTTGTAACCACCAAAAACTTGTATTCTTTTCTTGTAGTGTTGGAAGGGTGGTTAGAAAACTTTATGTTCACTTCTAAAAGCTCATTTAGCACAAAACAACAGTCAATAGCTCTGTTAATGTTTCATAAATTTAATTTGAAAAATTATATACATGTCGACAAATATGTGATAAAATTGGATTATGATTAACGTAAAAGTTTGTGCGATAAGATATAAAAAATTAGGATGGAGTTTAGTCTTAATTTTTATTTATCCCGTATATGCAATAGGTTATAATTCGGCTGACTCATTCAAGTCGGGGGTTTCAAATTATTTATTTATTAGGCATTTCACAATTTAGGTTTTTTACTTTGTATTTTTATGGCTAATGAATACCAGAGAATAAAACATCGTTAAAAAATTGAAATATACTTGACAAGTGTAACATTGTCGTTAAATATATATTAGTTCTTGTAAACATAAATATTGTTTTAGCATTATTAACTGCCTTTTTTATGCTGCTCAGTTACAACTGCAAGCCAATACTAATGTCTTTCACCTCAGTCAATTATAAAATGTATTGTGAAAGCTTGTAAAATCAGCAAATTTTCATCTACTTCCAAGTAGATCAATCTTTGATAATTTGATTCATAATTTCTCCAAGAATCGAACCATGATTATAATCAATGTGTACAGGAAAGAAAAATCGATGTACCAAAAATTAATCTTTTTTGAATAGCAAATTTAACATTGCAAAGGTACATATGGATTGTAGCTCCATTCTTATATGTTACATTACATTTATCATTACAAATGCAAATACAATGACTGATAAATCAAAATATCATTTCTGAGCTTAGTGCAATATAATGATATTCAAACATGTATATGCAGAGGAACTGCATCTTCTGTGTGAGTCTGTGACTCTGTAATTGCAGCCTTCCAACTTTTAGCCATCTTTCTTATTAATGCTCATTGTATCTGTATAAATCATCATCTCCTCCCTTGTTGTACGTGTAACATGGATTTACTAGTTCCACCGAATTTTGTCGATTTTTGGTAAAATGATTGTGAGGTTTACTTGCAGTGTGCTTTATTTTCTGATTCACGAAGCTTAATTACCTCTTCTTCAACTGGGCATCTATCAGGTTGCCTTACTATGTAAATCTGATCTCCAGCCTGATCATACATGTCCTGATTCCGATGCCATGTCCACAGAGCGTGCGTCTTATTCTTCACCTGCAGATTGTATATTGGTCATTTGTTTTGCAGTTATAATCTAAAAGCAACTCATTTTAAATGGAGAAAGTTTCATTAAATGACTAAATCAGGCGGCATCACATTCTAAAATTTTGGTTAGCAGGACTCGACTAGATTATATGCACATAATACTCTTGGATATATAAATTTATGCATGTCTTCGCGCATAAATTTACCAGAATTTATGGGGGGGAAGTATGGAAAAAAGGTCATATGTTCAGCAGAACTCCCAACATTGGGAGTTATTTTTACATACATTCGGAATTTGTGATCCCTATTATATGCAAATTACTGGTTTCAATATAGCATTATTGTTTTACAATGTTTATAATAGATAATGACTCCATATATAGATGAGAAGTGCTGTCTGTGAGAAACAGAGAGATGTAAGTACCTCCAGAATTCCATGGCCAAAGCTACTTTCTCTATATGCACTAAATTCGGGCTGCCGGTCCCAACAGAATTTACCAGCAGCTGGACCTGATGTAAAGTTGTACGCGCAGAATCCACCCATAAATTCATCTGGGGTTGTAGAAGGTTCTGGACAGTTACCAGGTTCATCAGCATGCGTGATTGCCATCTTCTCTCTGTTACCACCATCACCTACTGTCATATAAACAGGACCACAGGGATCCAAGGTGTAGTTATATACTCTGTTTGACCTTTCATATGCATGAATCTGAAAAAAAAAAAAACATGAAGCAAAATGGTCACTACAATAGTCATTAAGATTTTATTTGTTCCAGATTCAGCAGTTACAGATTTGCAGCTCTTAGATAACAGTTTATGGTGAAGCCTTTAGTATTAGTTTTAATTATATGACGGAATATCACAAACTGATAAATATAATCGAAAACCATACCCCCAACCCCAAGAGATATCTAGTACGTTTATAAAGCACAGAATATTCCCTTATATGTTGCAGCTTTTACATGAAGCTTCTGAACTCATAGCTATCTGCATGAATGTCGGTGTAATAAACTTTTTGAGTAAAACCTACTCAATAAACAAGCATGTCATGTTCTTCTAGGACAGGCATGGAAAGCAATGTCTACTAGAAAGTCAAGTGATATATAATTCCCAAATCTCGTGTATTCATTTTAGAAAGAAGTTTGGCAAAATTGGTGTAGAATAAAATTTAGCTATTAACTTTCATATCAAGCAAGCAACCATACAGAAGCTTAAATAAATCAAACTTGAATAGTGGCCTAACCATTTGAGTCAAATCTTTGAGTAAAAGGCATTTGAATGATGATGAAAATGGTTCTTGTTTGTGGTCAATGACTCAATACCCACTAACTAGTGCCTCTCAACACTGATAAGGAATGCATGCTCATCATAACGTAACTGAATAAAGTTCATAATATAGATAACAAATTAGTAAAATAATTTAGCGAAATATTGAAATACTTACATGTCCATTAAAAACTATGTCGACCCCAGCGTTATATAGTACTTCTTCCATTGCTACCCTCATACACTCGGCTTCTCTGTAATGTGCCTTGTAGCTGCTGTACCATGGTGCATGCCAAACAGCTACCAGCCATGGAGTTTCTTTTCTGTTAACTTTGGCCAGATCTCTCTTCAGCCACTTGAATTGATCAGCTGTACATGGTCACAGGTTATGACGACAATACAGTAAGAGGATTTAAGATCCAAACCAAAAGATTGATCATGTAAAAAATTATATAGAAGACATTAAATACATGGATTAGGTTACAACTATTTTTTACCTGATTTGTGATATGCAGTGTAGGCACCAAGCATTAGAAAATGTATGCCACCCGCATTGAAAGAATAATAGAACGTAGATACAGATCCACTTTCGTGAGATGGGAATGCAAATCGAGAACTATAAGCTGCAAATGTTAAATTCCCAGCCTGCCCTTCTATCTCATGATTCCCTTCCACCACCATTATTGGAACTTTAGACAACAGAGGTTGCATAAATCTGAAACCATAATTCCACGATATTACATACATGCATAAGCAGAACTAAAGAAGATTCCTTAGAACCAATACAAAACTGAGGAAATAAACTCAACTGAAGGTAAAAAAGAAAAAAGAAAAATCAAAATCAATTTTGAGAGTGAAAAATATATGATCCTGACCTTCCCCAGTAATCCCATCGAGGTTGATAAGTCTCATGTATAGGAGTGTCCGGAAATGAGCATGAATAACAATCAGAACCAGTTCCGTTTGTTAGATACAGATTAGCATAAGTTACATCCCCCACCAAGAGAATAAGATCAGGGCGGTTTCTTTTCATGTGGTCGACTGTTGAAGTAGAATTGTATGTTAGACCAAGGTCCCCCAACACAGCTATTCTACTCGGGTAACTCCACAGACCAGAAACAGGCATCGTCTTAAAACTAAAGACTTTGCTCATTGCTGGTATAGAAGGATCTCCACATCGATAATAATATTTTGTATCAGGTTTCAACCCTGCATCAACTTTTCATCAAGTTGCTAACTATCCAAGACTGTAAATATATTGCTTAGCATTTAACTTTTAAGATGAATGCACCAAATAGATGTAAAAGGAGAAATAATAGGGACTGGATCATAATACCATTAAGTTTCATGGCTCGAATATACAAATGCAAGTACTCTTAAATCTCTTATATTTTGGAACGGAGCTAGTAAATTTTAATTTTATGCTCATCATTCGTGTTGATCAACATAAGATGGCTATATGTTTAAAAGTTGTGGCTTATAAATTTGTAAAAAATAACGAAAAATCAATCTATACATTTACTAAACACGTAAGATTGGTACTTTGGCTACATTAATCATACCTGTAAGCCGAACATGGTGTATAATCCCAGAAGTGTAGTTCTTAAGGCCTTCAAATGGATAAAGTTGATTGTAAATAAGGGAGTCCCCTTTTGCTTCATGAGTCAATAATAAACTTACTTTCCCATAGCGAACGACACTTGCTACAGTTTTTGGATCCAATGGCTTTATGTTTTCCCCAATTTGAAATTCCCCTGCAAGTAAAACAATTCAGACTTAATAAAAAACTAATGGCATTCACATACACATATCAACTACATAAAACTGAATGCTCAAACCATTGAAAAACTAAAACCATTTTTTGTATTTATAGGTTTATAGAGATACCCCTATGTTTGGCAACTTAATTACAAGCTTTGAATTGGAATTGAGATCAATTCTATGGAATTGCAAATGTGCTTTCGAACTTCGATAATAATGTTATTCATCTTAATGTGCATCAACAAAATAACCCTTTACAATATGAGCTGCGAATATGCTTTATGAACATTAAAGGCACCAACTTTTTCCAATTCCTCAACAAAACTTCCCATCAGCCATAATTCTACTTTTGTTTTTCTTGATTCTGAAAGCAAAGTTGGAACTTTTGAAAACAACGAGAACACAAAATTAAAACAAAAAGTGCAACAAATTTAAAAGAAAAAGAACAACAAATTTAAAAGAAAAATACCTGTAACCCATGAAATCCAAACGGAATCATAAGTTGAGGAGAGAGAAACAGAGATTTGTTCAGGCTCAAACCCATTAACACTCCTTTGCACCCGAGGATCCGAGTCCGGCAAATCAATAGCATGGCCCCTAAACCTTTCATCCAAAGGAACGGTCACAGGCTTAAAGGGTCCATCAATGGTCGTTTGAATTTCACCTCGAACAAATAAAAATCCCAATAAAATCAAGAAACAGAGCTCAATCAAACTGACTGAGTTGAAACCCATTTTCAAGATTCAAAAATCAAATTTTGGCCAATACCCAATTGCCTAAACATATAAATATTGATGGGTTTTGCCAAGGGAGACTGAATCATTTATTAAGGAAAAAGGTGGGAATAAAAGCATATTCGGAGGATCTAGAAAGCATATTTATATGAAGCATATACCGAGCATATAGCATTTTATATGAGCCAGCTCCTTGAAGATAAGAAAGAGCGGCAAAGTTCTGTTTGGTTATAGGGAGTCAGGGAGAGAAAGTGAGGATTAAGGACATTGGCGGTTACTGGCCGTTAGCCTGCCATTAATTGAGCATCAAAATTCTCGTTTAAAGTGAACTGTTTGATAAGGCTTGCTTTTTTAAGGTTGTTTTTCCCAGTCAAGTGGGATCTGTTTGAAGGCTGCAATTTGGGACAGTAGAACTGAGACGGGATGGGGATATTTGTAAGTTGGAATCATTTTTGAGTCCGGGGTTTTACCGGATGGACGGTTTGAGTCTTGTACGAAAAGTTTGCCTAGTAGGATGAAGTGATTGACGGTTGTGTTAATCTAATCAGATATGTATGGATAATCAAACTATTTGAGATGATATGGGCAACATAAGTATCATTAAGACACTATTAGATTTTTTAAAGTTTTGTTAAAATTTTACGATTATCTAATACGAAACCCTCGTCTCTTCTCTCTCTACAAAAAAAAAATCCTATTTTCTCTACAAAAAATACCCTAATTTCGGTATTTTCGTATGAAAAAGGGTCTCTTATCTACTAAACAGACCATCTCTAAGTCTTTTCTTACGTTTGATTGTTCTTGTTTTTCTTTTTTTTTTATGGGATGGTTGGATTTTTTTAAAATTTATGGATCCTTGGATTCTTCAATTTTATGGAATTTTTTTTAATCTATGGATCATTCTTCTCCTCGTTTGGATTTTTCAATTTTATAGAGCCTTTTTTTTTAGATTTATAATTTTTCTGTAAAAGAGATTTAATTTACGTTAATTAATGGTAAACACAGATTTATTCAAATCTGAGTGTGAGATAATCACGACAACATTCTTTTTTGTTGTTCATGTTGAAGAATTACAAAAGTCCCTATTCATTTTTGTACATTTTTTTAAATATATATATATATATTCTACATTGGAGGAGGGATTAATTCGACTCTAGTGTTTTTATAATTCAATTCATTTATTAATAAGCTTTGTTAAAAAAAAATCATTAAGACAGTGATGTTCTTGTTATCAAGAAAATAAAATTTAATAATCATGATCGACTAAGTTAATTCAATGGTTAAACCTCGCCTTGGTTTGGAAAAGTGCAAGGTTCAAACCCCATAATTCAATTGAATGTAAAATTATTAATAAAGAATTATCGAGAGTCAAAGTTACGCTTAAATTCAACTAAAGGATACAAAAATAATGACGAATTAGCTAGAAAAAAAAAATCGGGAGTAGGGATTATAATGTGACATACTCGAATGTAATATTAATTTATTTATTTTTTGTCATTTAAAAAATTCTGGGATTGTTGGTTTAATAAAAATGGTTTTATGCATAACATATTTAGACTATATATATCAAAATGCGAAAATTAAATAGTTTACCGCTATTATAAATTGTTCGTCCGACATAAATTAAAGAAACACTTAAATGATTAATTATAAATTGAACAACGAGCTAGATTACACGTGCAATATATATTATCTTCTCCAACATATGTAACACTTTGATCATCTTACTAGCTAGCTAGCTAGTCTTTCTTTCTCAGATTGCTGGTAACATCGCAGTCGCCGTCGTCTATTTCACCTGGGAGCAAAATCTGGTAGAACCAGTCTAAAAATTCCGGGCAAAGAAATTTGACTACAAAAAACACCCTATAAAATTGGGGTTCGGTAATATTTCGGTCTCCTCTACATGCACCATCGACAATGGCTTTTGCGCAGGGCTCGGTGCCCATAACCGGAAATGCATTAACAAAGTCCTACATAAATAAAAATACATATACCATTTATTTGTAGAAAATCATTTGGTTTAGTATGCTTATTTAATTAATTAAATTAATTGAATTTAAAATGTGGCCACTCACTTCTTTGAATCGTGTGTTGACTTCAATGACACCTTTCTGGGACAATTCTTTGCCTTGAGTAATTTCTGATTCTATGAAACCAGGAGTGGCAATGGTTATGGTGACTTCATGAGCCAATTCAACTCGTAGTGATTCATAATAGCTTGTTAATGCTGCTTTACTTGCCTGAAATGAATATACTATTTAATATATTTTTTTCGATATATATATATATATATACACACACACACACACACATGCATAGGGGATTGATTCATTAACAACGTTGTAAATGAGAATCTATCATTACAACAGATCTCAACCATCTAGGCTGAGAGAGATCTGACGGTTTAAATAGTCCTTTTTCGCAGTATAATATTTAGCTATCATCAGTATTATACTACAAATGGGATTAAATGTCCAAAACACCCCCAATATGCATATAATACACTCAACGTCCGCAATATTATACTGTTGACTACTATAGACGGTGAATCTCGAGAAAACAACGACGTTTTGAATACACCGTATGTAGTATTATACTACGGACTGTGCTAAGTCGTTTAAAATTCATAATCCATGTGAAACGCACAAGTTTTAGTATAAATATACGTTGAACATAAATTGATACTTTCATTTAAGTCTTGCATTCTTCACAGATCTCAAACGGAGTAGTTGTATTAAGGCTATTAGATTTTCTATTTGTTCTTGCGTATTCTAATTCTTACTGATTCAAGTTGCCTGGGCTGAAGAAAATACAGGAGTATGTTGTCTCCCATTATCATATATGTTTTTCACTCATCCCAGATAATATAAATCTGCAACAAAAATAAACATGTGGAATGAAAAATTAATAGCCTTAAATATAAAATACTTTTCGTCATCTTGTTTTGACTGGACCAATCTAGGTTGTTCGACTTAAAGTTATTAAGTTTTCTTCTTGTTCTTGCGTAGTTTTATTACTGATTAATGTTTGTCAATCATCCCAAATAACCTGAATCTGCAAAGGTACTACGCAAAAGAAAAAGAAAACTAATAGTTTTAAAAAGACTCGTCCGCAGTATTATACTGCGGACGGACGTATTTACAATAATGTCATTCTTAGTTTAATTAAATGCATGATATTATTTTAAACGACGACATTTTAAAATTTCACTATCCACAATATTATACTACAGACGAGGTAACTAAAAAAATTTATCATCCCCAATTTAATACTGTTGACGAAGTCTACTCGAGGAAGTGCAAGAGATCTAGGTGAAGAATTTTTTAAAAATCTTTGTAAAAAAACAGCAACATCGTTTTCATAACGATGTTGCCGCGCTTTTACAGAGATTATTCAAAAATTCTTCAGCTAGATCTCTTTCATCCTCCTCGAAAGTAGACCTCGTCCGTAATTTAATACTACGGACGGTAATTTTTTTAATTATCTAGATCGTTACTGTCAAAACAATGAACAATAAGCAATATCTACCATGTTCGCTACAGTCAAAACTATGAACAACAAGCAATAAACAATTATCAATGACTGGAATGAAGTACATGGACATGGACAACAATCATGCCCATAAAAAAAATATATTTCTCTTTGTTCTGAGAGTTTTGAGTATTCGAGATAAGTAAACAATCCACCATCTATATTATAGTGAATTAGATTACTCAAATTCAAATAGTCAAGATAATTTTCTCGTCATTAATGGAAAAACGATTTCTACCTCAACGTAATCGTTTAAAATTCTCAAAAATTGATTACAACAAAAACCCAGCGTCCGCAGTATTCTACAGACAAAAGGCAGACATATGCATGACGTCATTTTGGACTCTATCGTTTGATTTATCCATCCGCAATATTATTCTGCGGATAAAAAACAGCCTTAGGCCAATACTTAAACGATGTCATTTGACAAATGATTATAAGACTAAAAAAAATTTATCTCTTGGGTATTCTCGTTGCAGATTCATGTCAACTGCCTAGATCACATGGACATGAATCTGAATAAGAAAACCCAAGAAGATAAAAAAAAAAATTAATAGCCTTAAGTCGAACAATTCAAGTCGTTACTGTGAAAATGGGATGAGATCCAAAATGATTGCTATGAACCAATGATAAATACAGTTTTGTAATTAAAGTATCAAATTCTCTATTTCTTATGCATATCCTAGTTGTAGATTCCAGATTCCTGCTATCTTCAAGAAGAAATAGATAATTTGACAACCATAATTATAACTACCCAGATCGCCACTGTGAAAATGAGATAAGATCCAAAATAATTACTATGAACAAAGACGAACGCAATTTTATAATTAAGGCTATTAAAATTCTATTTCTTCTGCATTACAATATTGCAGATTCATGTTATCTGCAAAAAGAAATAGAAAATCTAATAGCCATAATTAAAACTACCTAGTTCGCTACTGTGAAAATGAGATGAGATTCAAAATGATTGCTATGAACAATGACGAATATAGTTTTATAATTAAGGCTATTAAATTTATAATTCATCTGCATTACAATGCTGTAGATTCATGTTATACACAAGAAGAAATAGAGAATTTAATAGCCATAACTAAAACTACGTACACGGTACATCACTACTATGAAAATGAGATGAAATCCAAAATGAATGCTATGAATAAAGATGAATGTAGTTTTATAGTTAAACTAGCATCTACAATATTATACTGCGAATGGTGATTGTATTCAAAACGTCATCATTTCCTTGAGATTCATAGTCCGCAATATAATGCTGCGGACGGTAAGTGTATTACATACATATTGGGAGTGTTTTGACATTTAACTCCATCTGCAGTATAATACTGCGAATACCTAGATATTATACTACGGATGCAGACTATTTAAACCGTCATATCTAAGCCTAAACGGCTGAGATCTGTTGTAAGGATAAATTCTCATTTATAACGTTGTCAATAAATCAGTTTTCATATATATATACATATATATTAAAATAGTATATTAAGAAATAAAACTTAAATAGTACTCATCGTGTTTTGCAAAAAGAGTCGGAAAAAAAGTTCCTTTTTTTCATCAATTTATGAAATTTAAAAATTTAAAATTGATATGAATTTATTTAATTTTAATTGATACAAAAAATTGTAAACTACTTAAAAATTAATGCAAAGCAAAAATGTTATTTTAAAAATTATAAACTCACATCACGAGTTATAAGTTACCATTTGACAAATTAACTAGGATTCTTTTCGTAGAATGGAGGAGGAAGTAGTAGAAGTTATAATTAGTTAATTGTGATAACACCTATCTATAATCACGTTATTTTAAAATTCTCATTAATGATGATAAAATGCCTAAAACAGTACTTCCTTTTTTAAAAAATTAAAGATATAATTTAATTTTTAATTTTTGAGGTCAAATGACAGTATATTAAATTTTAAAAATTTTATGACTTATAAAAATAGTCATAAAAATTTAGAATGAAATAAATGTTATGAATAATAAATTTCTTTATATATTATATAATTATAATAATTGTAACAACTAAAATTAAATAAATTCATATCAATTTAAAATTTAATATATTATTATTTGACTTCAAATATCAAATTAAATTTTTAATTTTAAAAGGAGGGGAGTATATATAAATAATATAATTATGAACCGATGTCACAACCTGCAAGGTGTAAAAACCACACCAAGCTTTTCTTACGTACGCAATAGAAGCCTGCTTTTGGTATAGGCATGGCAGCCGCAATAGATGAATTGACGATAATATTCCCCTTGCTCTTTTTAAGATGAGGAATTGCAAAATATGTTGGATAAATATTTCCCCAGAAATTGACATCCTGTTCCATCCATAACATCCAAATAATTAATTAATTAAAGCTAAATAAAATTAAAAATACTCTCTCTGACCAAATAAATAAAGGCCTAAATATAAATTAGTACCCTGAACTTTTAACGTTTTTCCACTTTGGGGATTGAACTCTTAATTTTTTCAATTAAGTGATTAAACTTTTAATTTTTTCCACTTTGAGGACTGACTTATCTGTTTCTTCAATTAGGGGATTGAACTTTTAATTTTTTCTACTTTGGGGATTGTCTTCTTAATTTTTTTTAATAATAATAATAGTAATAACAATAATAGTAATAATAATAATAATAATAATAGTAATAATAATAATAGTAATAGTAATAACAATAATAGTAGTAGTAGTAATAATAATAATAATAATAATAATAATAATAGCAATAATAATTATAATAATAGTAATAAAAAAAGTTAATAATAATAATAATAGTAATAATAATTATTATTATTATTATAATACTAATAATAATAATAATAATAGTAATTATAATAATAATTATAACAATAATAAAAATAATAATAAGTATAATAATAATAATAATAATAATAACAATAATTATTATAATAATAGTAATAATAATAACAATAATAATATTAATAATAATATTAATAATGATAATAATAAAAATAAAAATATTAATAGTAATAGTAATAATAACAGTTATTATTATTATTATTATTATTATTATTATTATTATTATTATTATTATTATTATTATTATTACTATTATTGTTATTATTATTATTATTACTATATTATTATTATTATTATTATTATTATTATTAAAAAAAAAATTGAGAAGACAATCCCCAAAGTGGAAAAAATTAAAAGTTCAATCCCCTAATTGAAAAAACAGATAAGTCAATCCCTAAAGTGGAAAAAATTAAAAGTTTAATCACTTATTTGAAAAAATTGAGAGTTCAATCCCCAAAGTGGAAAAACGTTAAAAGTTCAAGGTACTATTTTATATTTAGGCCATAAATAAATATAATTGTTATATAAGTGGATGTAGTGGTTAAAATAAAGAATTACCATGACCGGTGCAAATTTGGTGATATCAACGGTAATAGGATGGTTGCTGCCGCCAATCCCCGCATTATTAACTAGATGATCCACTGCAAATTATCTAATTAAGAATCTTACTTTGTATTATTATATTTTATTAGGGAGAAACGAATATTTTTTATATAGAAAAAATATTGATATTGTCAGAACAAAAATAATATTATCAATGTAAATATATATTTAGTGACACATTGACAGTTATTCCAATAACACTTAACACTTTAAACAACACTTATTGTTTTGACAATATTAAATGTCAAAAAAATAATAATAATCATATTACCAGAACAAAAATAAAATATCAGAACAATAAGTGTCGCAAAAAATATTAAATATTGCTGAAACCATTATATATATATATATACACACACACACACACACGGCAAAAAAAATATTTTCAACGGAATTTAATTGAATATATAATTGAAAGAAAAATTAAGTTAGAAAAAGAAGTGTTACATACGTCGGCCAAAGTGGCTTATGGTTTCATCAACAAATTTCTTACAGTCATTAAAATTTGAGACATCTGCACATTGAAGAAGAACATCAGGAGATCCGAGCTTACGAGCCTTCTCCGCCACATCGCGAAGCCGGCTCTCTCTTCTTGCTACAATTACCAAAAATGCTCCTTTTTTCGCGTATTCATAAGCCAAGTACTGCACGGAGATAATTGAGTTTAATTTAATTAAACTTATAATCAAATTAATTGAGTGCCAGAATATGGGATGTATGTAATGCAAATGATACTGACTCACACAAAAATTAAAAAAATAAAATCAGTTATTTTGTTATTTGAGTTACGTTATTACTCGTGATACCGCGGACCATAAAGTATAATACTTGAAAATAAAAAATTATAGTCTTGTTAGTTGGAGTTGATAGGATGAGGATTCTGATCATTACACTTTTTATCAAATTTCACTCGATATATATTTAATAATAAAGATATTTATTTAGTGACACAATAATATTTATTGCAAATAATTATGTCATTATTATCATCACTAGAAATAACTTTTATGTCACTATACATGATTTGAGAGAAATTATATAAAAAGTATAACGGAGATTATTTTAATCCGACTATATATATATATATATATATATATATATATATATATATATATATATATATGGGAAAAAATTGCAGTGTTTCAAAAGTTTACCCGTAAACTCGTCGAAAATATTTGAAGTGTTGTACTGTATTTACATATATATAGTAGAACACTTTAAAATATTAAAATTTTTGGCATTGTACCGTTACTCGTATGTATATATGCATGGTTATGATTCAGAGTAGGAATAATATTGCACCTCTCCGATTCCAGATGAAGCTCCGGTAATTAGAACAACTTTTCCGGTCATGTTCTGGTCATTGGAGCGGTAGGTTAGGATTGTATATAGAAGCTTGAAGATGAAGTAAGGTGGCAAGAAGAAACACAAGGCGATGAACATGGCATGCATAATAGCTGCATCTATCAACTTATTATTCAGATACTCTGCCTTCATGATTGCGCTTCGTGTGAGAATGTACTTGAAATGGAACCATAGCTATGGGGTTTATAAATTAAAAGGGAGGGTTATTCAATATTGTTACTTGTTGTACAAGTATGTGCATGGGACATGCAAATAGTGTGTGGTTAATTGTGACAACTAATTTGGGAAATATTTGTTGCAACTTTACAAGGGAATTAAAACAAATTCAAGCGGATAGGGAGGGATATTTTCTTTGCTAACAGAGAGGAGAGTTCCGACTGGCTCATCTTTAGTTACCTTTCAAATCTGTACCTCATCAAGGCTCGAGAGATGCATGTGAACTGAAGAGAACCCCATAAGCAGATTTCAAAGTACAAAATACTACTCTGGTTTCAAATTTAGAAATATTTTTTTATTTTAAATTTAAAAATATATTTCTATTTCATATGTGGAGATATTTTTAATTTTTATATTATAAGATGCCATAAAGTTCATAAACTTCGTTACTTTTACTTTTAATCTTAGTTGGTTAAGTATTATTATCTCTTCACTAATATATTTCTAGGTAATGTTATATATATATATATATATATATATATATATATATATATATATATATATATATATATATATATATGAGAAAAAAAATATGTGGCTCGTCATAACTAAACTCAAGTATAAATGCACTAATTCATTAATAATATTTGACTTTTCATTATTTTTATGACATTATAGACATTTCATTATTTTATTATAAAGTAATATGCCATTTTGTTCCTAAGATATTGTCAAGCTTGGCCACACACACACACACATATATATATATTAAATTTTGAAACATATAAAATATAAGTTCATAAGATAAAGTGTCTTATGCTATGTGAGGATTGTAACTAATTTATTATATTTTATCACATAGAGTTTCTTGTTGATTGCAATTCATTTTATTCGTAAAATTTATCGACTTATAAATTATTTTCCAATCAATTTTATGACACTCTTTCGGTGCTTTGGAGGGCCGCGATAACAAATGGATCAGATCACCACCTTGGGGTCGGGTTAACAGATTTAGGCCGAAAACTATGTTTTGGTATGTTGCATTCGGGTCTGGTCCAGTGTAACTCAGTAGCCCAGCATTCTATTCAACACGAGAAGTAAAGTTGTTGAAGAAACAGGCCAGAATCTTAATTGGGCCAAATCCATGGAAATGCACAAAATGTCTTAGCCAAAATTGTTTTATTTTAAAATCTCATAATTCTAAGCAATTTCTTTTTAAACATAAATGTTAATCCTTTCTTTTAAATAGTAGGTATATTTATTTCGGGACAACAAAAATAAGTTAATATAGCTTTTATATAGTATATATATATACACACACACACACATATATAAATATATTCAGTTCAATTTCGTGTTCGAGTAAAGAAAAAATTAAAATTGTTCCTGGGTCATCAACTATTTCGAGTGTTGATTAATTGGTGAAGAGCATTTGAATCCTGAAATAGATTTTCGTCAATGACCTTAGCATCAATAAATTATTTTTCCTTGGGGTAAAATTTCTACTTAAAAATAGTGCATTGCACGCTTTTACTCATTAAATTTTATTTACATACTAGATAAGTTTTATTTATTTTCTTTAATGTTAATGGTCGAATTTGTCCACACGTTTAACCATTGGTTTGAACATGAACCTACACAAAAAGAATTGTCAGAAATTACTTGAAGGCTTAAGCCGCCGAGAGATACTTTCGGTGTGAGAATAAGAACAAATTTCAAGATGAGTTAACAATGGAGGCACGAAGTATTTAGTAATCTAGAATATTGTATATTTGTATCTCTATTGTTCACCTTGTATTTGTTATAGTCATTAATAGGATTATAATTTCAAATAGAATCGTACAGTAAATATCTTATTAGAAAAAGTAATTACCATACAAATTAATATTATATATAATAACTAGTTAATGCCTTAAGTGACAAGGCAGTGAGCTCAAGCTTAATATACTTAGGAGTCTCATGTGAGCGCACTAGACTAATGAGTTATTTGGGGTAAGACTCAATATAGACAATCCATTTACACTAATAAATATGGCTAACATTGCCCCCCACACCTTCAACATATGAAGTGAGGTGGAGGAGTAGAGGAAAAAAAAAAGTTTTGGAAGCTCGACGGCCTATCTCAACTGAAGGGTGAAGATAACCAAAACAAATCATTCGAAATGAAAAACAATTTTTTTATAAACACATATTGGATTGCACCTTAAGCTTGATAACACCGTATGTCCTCGTTATCCTTTTTAACCATTTACAACCTAGAAAACCTAGCAATAAGCTTAAACAAGTTAAATATCTCAAGAAAGTGAGAGAAGTTGGTATTATATAACAAAACATGAGTTCAATGGCATTTTGGACATTATTTGAAGCAATGTGACAGTATTGTCTTAGAATCACACACTTTTGAAAAGTAGATGACATGCTCGATTAAAATGAATGAAAATCATAACATTTTTACTTAACCGTAAAATCTCATGCGTTTAAATATAACTTTTTAAACAACATCAAACCCATGTGTAAAGTAAAATTAACCCTTATATTTTATATACTCACTTACTCCCTTCGTCCTAAACTATTTCTAATGCTTAACAATAGTCCAATCAGATTAGCTGCTATCAAATTTATAATTTCAATAAAGATGACAAGGTAAATTAATTTTTTTGGCATTGATGGAATGCGTTCAAAGCCACTCTAAGTGTATGTTCGAGAATGATTTATTTTAAAATCGACTTATAAGTTTAAATTTAAAATGATTTGGAAGTCGTTTTACGTTATGACTTCAAAATAAAAGTATTTAATATCATTTTGATTTATAAGTCTAAAATTAAGTTTACATAAATTTTGAAGATGTTTGATTAAAATAAGTTGTAAACATTAATAAAATAAAGACAAAAGAGTCTTTATATTTAGTCAAACTTATTTATTTTAATATGACTTTTAAGAAAAATTGTTATTTTTCAAAAACTATTTACTTATAAGTACGCGTACAGCCCCTAAATAAATACTCTCTTTTTTGATAACCTATTAATATCCAATGAAACAATCACAGCTCTCATAAATTGGTCGAATCAAAGGTGCTTATATAATTAAGCATCTTATTCAATCAGAGCAGGTTTTTATGAAGATGAGCAATATATATATATATATATATATATATATATATATATATATATATATAGATAGATATATTATTCATTGAAACATTGCTGACTTTGGTCGAACTGATTGTTAGTAGACATCAAACGAGCAATACATAGACTTGCAAATTTAGTTCTTCTTTTCTTTCACAAGTAGCATATGGGTCTAGCTAGCAATTGTGAACCTTCTACAACAAAGAAGTCAACTTCTTGTGCAGATTTTACAAAAGTACAAAGTGGACTACATTTTGTTGTTCATGCGATTAAATCCCTTTATAAAAGTGGAAAATTCCTTAATGATCAGAGAAGTTTTATTTCCAAATAGGTGTATGGTCCAACGGAGGAAAGAAGGAAAGAATCCCACAATATTGAAGATGAGTCTAGCTAGCAATGATTAGTTACAAATGACAGTTATCTCTGTTCCAAAATTAGTGATTATTTATTTTTTAATATGTTTTAAAATTTAATATATATTTTTATTTTAGAATTATAAATTGATATGATATTTTTAATTTGCTATAATTTTTTTACTATTATTTTCGGTATCACGCCACCCACAACTGCATTCTTAATTAATACTAAGGTTATATTTGAAAATATAAAATTATCTTTAAAAATTATTTTTGTATAAATATATCTCTAATTTTAGGACAAATGGAGTAAATTATAATGAAAAGAGTGGACTTAAAATGTATTTTTTTCCGAAAGTTGTTGATTTTCAAATTATTTTTTTTCTTGCATAAGAGAAAGATAAGTTTTACCTTCATATGAGACAGAATCGTATAAAAATATTAAAAATACATTAAAAAAATAATATTTTTCAAATTATATCACATTTTACTTGTCATGCTTGCTCCATCGAGATAAGTTTCAAATGGAAGTGTTGCCTCACTTAACATTAGGGGTACACAACGATCGGTTTAGTCAGTAAAAAAATAATCAAATCATTTAAGTCGGTTATAAAAAATTAAAAACCAAAACCATCCAAATTTTTACTCCGTAATCAGTTATCGATTTATTCGGTTATCGGTTTAGTCGGTTATTAAAACTTAAGCATAAGAGAATAGTTGGTTATTAAAACTTAAATATACGCGGTTATTGTATTCAAATTTAATTTAAAATCAAGTGTGTATATCATTATACATATAATGTAATTGTGTAATTAATGGTCATAACTAAATTAAATTTATTAAATCTTAAGTTTCATAACTAAAATAAATATTTATTAGAAAAATATATAAATTATATTATAATCTTAAATTTTTCGATCGGTTCAGTCGGTTTTGATTTTTTGAGAAGTCAAACCGAAACCAACAGAACTAGTCTCAATTTTTTGATTTTATAATGTTCGATTTTATTCTTTTTGTTTGAATTTTTAACGATTTAATTTGATTCGATTGATTTTTTAATTTTTTTTGATTTCTTGTATACCCCTACTTGAGATGTACGTTTCAGTAGTCTCGTTCACTACAATTGACATTGACAGCCCAAATTTGTAAAAAGAAATATCTTGCACACGTACAAAATTATGTGTCTTGTCTTATAATTTTGGCATTTGATCATTTATACAAATTGTTATTTAAAATTTTACCAATTAAAATTATATTATATTAAGACACATATTCCCTTTTTTAAATATATATATATATACTTATTTAATTATTTGTCGCAATCTTTTTATTACTTGTATAAAAGTTTATTTATTTTTTAGTGAATAACATGTCTATAGTACTAAACAATTTAATTTACATTTAAATATAAGGAATAAATACCTATATTTAAAATAAAAAAATTAAGATCAACTTTTTAATTAATTGAAAGACCAACCAAGTTAACTCAGTTGTAATTCATAATATCTAACCGAGTTGACTTAATAATATTAAATATTTTGTTAAATAAATTTTTTACTTTTTTTAATTATTAACAATAGATGCATTGTTAAGATATGCATGTCACATTTATTTATTCGTTTTTCAAGTTTGATTATTGCATTTAATCATAATCACATTTAATTATGAGTTTTATAAAATATAATAAACTTACACTCAATACAAAACAAATTTTATTATTATTATATGTTTGAACAATTACTATTATTTTTATCTAGATTATTTTGAATTCTACAAATTATCATACTATTATTTTGAATTACATATTTAATTATAGAATTTCAACTACTAATTATACATAAAATTTATTAAATTTTGAATAAAATTATAAAATAATAACAAAACAAGGCATTTGAATGGGTTAATAATACTAGTACTCCCTCTTTTTTATTATATATAATCTTTTAGAAGATTTTTTTTTATATAATATAAGACGTTTTACATATAGGAAAAATAATTTAATTTTTTTTATTTTACTCTTAAATTTTTTATTAAGATAGAATAATTGAGACGGAAAGAAAAAAAAAATTAATTAGTACATTAATAATAATGAAATTTAAAATTAATATTAATATTAATGAGAGTTGTTACGTGATTATGAAAAATTCGTACATAAGGATTTTCATTTGGATCTACCGCAGCCAAAACCCAGAGTAACCCAACATACACAATTACACACCAACGCTACTCTCTCTCCACTCCAGAACTACAGAGAAGAAAAGAGAGAAAAATTGTCTGCGTTTTTGTAGATCAATTGGCGATCTGTTGGAAAATCTTCTGAGCAGATCTAGTACAAGCAACAAGTTCCAGTTAATTCAAGCACATACTCTATTACATCAAAAAGGGAGCCATGAATATATTCAGATTAGCAGGGGACATGACCCATCTCGCCAGTGTTCTCGTTTTGCTCCTCAAGATCCACACCATTAAATCTTGCGCCGGTACTTTCCATCTCTCCTTAAACACCCTTTACTAATTTATTAATGTGGGAGTTATTGGTGAATCATGAATACTTTTTGTTAAGGGAATATACCCTTCTGTAAATGTGAGGAATTGACTTTATTGAATGGATTTGGGAGTTATATGAAGGTATTTGCCTATTGGGTGGGATAGAAAATGGGTTTTAGTTTAATTTTTTTGGGTTTTTGAAACATAATTTTATTGGGTATTTAGAAATGTTATCTGAGCTTTGGCATTAGATCTGAAAGGTGTGTTCTTTCCAATGTGGCTGACATAAGTTTAACTGTATGTTTTTCCTTCCATTCTTGTATTTAGTTTGGGTTGTCTAAACGTCTGAGGTTAAAAAATAAAGATTACTCCTTTTCATTAGAATTTTTTTGACTTTGCTTTTAAAACTGATTAGTGCATAAATTCTCGTAGTTTGAATCAAAATATTGAAAAACATAAATTAAAATGTGTTTGTGAAGTTAGAATAGGTACAGGAGGAACGAGAGTCAGCTGATATGGTTTATTATATCTTATAATGGACCTTTTTCAATGAAACAATATGAAATGAGTTTTGTGGTTGGCGGTTGGCTGAAAAATGTTAAGGCAAAGCAGTATTAGTGTTTATCTGTACAGTTATCCTATTGATTCTAAATTTGTGTATTCCTATTCTAGAATGTGTAGATAAAGTGCTTATTTATTAATTCGGTGTATTCATTCCCCTCAATTTATACACTATCCAAGTATATTTAACAGTGATGATATGATGGAACAAGTGTATCATCAGAAAACCAAGTTCCACAATATTTGTGTTCTCCAAAGGTCCAAACTTTCCTGTGGTTATTAGAAATTCAGTTGAGCATTTGAGAGATATTCTTCAATAATAGATCTCCCATCTTTTGTTTAAGACATGAAGTTGTTACCAAATTTCCAATATAGTCCATAGTTGTTACCAAATTTCCAATATAGTCCATACTTGGATTATTGAATAGGAGTTCCATACTGAAGTTCTTAAAAGGCATAACTCAATAATGATCAAGATGTGTTAAAAGGTTTAACCTACACTTGTACTGTATCTGAATCAAAGGAAGTTTATACTGAAGAACAAAAAAGTTATTGCTTCTCTCCACTCAGAAAGTCCCAGTTAATCGCTACTTCCAACTTCCAACTTCCAAGAGTTCCAATTAACAAATTGGAGTACAAATAATCAACGGATTCTTAAAGATATCGTCTTCTTTTAATAATTCTTGTTATGGTCCGTTCTTTTTGGCTGTATGGCCTCATTGTTTCAGTTCTTTGTTTCAATATGAATATTGATCTGAGGAAAGTTATTATGTACCTGGTTGACCCATTTCTAGATGGAATAATATTAGTGTAAGTTATATTTGTAGTTTATTTTCCAGGTCCATTGAAGTGTATAGGTGATTTTTTAATGTCAATGAAATGCACATGAAAGTCTTCTTTTGTACATTGCAGCTTACTTAAAAAGGATATGAGAGACTTCAAATTAAAATTTACCCGTACTCGGTAATTGAATGGGGATAACAAATCAAACTGGTTGCAAGGGCATACTTATCCTCTCCTTAATGTCTCAGTTTGAGAGAACAAAAGGAGAGTCATTGACTACATCATCTACTAGAACTGAACTTTACCAGTCATACTCTTCTTTTTCTCTGTCATACTCTTTAGTCTCTACATTCTTTGCTTTTTCATACGCTCTAGTATGATTTATTTATTTTTAAACTTTTGTTTATTTGGATAACTTAAATACGCTTTTTGTGATTTATACAGTAAGAAGCTGTTTCTTGTTATATTATATATGTTGATCTTTGATTATTAACTTCTTAAGTTATGTGCAGGCGTTTCTTTGAAGACCCAAGAGCTCTATGCTCTTGTCTTTGCTACTCGCTACTTGGATATATTTACTGATTATATCTCACTTTACAATACCGTAATGAAGTTAATATTCCTGGGGAGCTCTTTCTCAATTGTTTGGTACATACGGCATCACAAGATTGTCCGCAGATCCTATGATAAAGACCAAGACTCCTTCCGTCACTTATTTCTTGTGTTGCCTTGTATGCTTTTGGCACTAATTATAAATGAAAAATTCACCTTCAAAGAGGTAATACTTCATCTTATGTTGTTTACACAACTCATATGTATGTTGAAGTTAATCTTGTTCTAACTAAGTTGATTTATCAATTTTGAGTTACCATAACGTCAGTTCCTTGAGTGTTTCCCCTTTGTTTGTTTGAACAGGTAATGTGGACCTTTTCCTTGTATTTGGAAGCTGTTGCCATACTTCCTCAGCTGGTATTGTTGCAAAGGACAAGAAATATTGACAATTTGACAGGGCAATATGTGTTTCTCCTTGGGTAATCCACCTGACTCAGATTTTTCTTTTTCAGTCAACAAAGTTGTAACATAAGTTGCACAAGTACCTTATTCATGGTCAACCCAATGTGTTAGAATTTAAGATTGAAATATAGTGCAATCACACAGAAATTAGATGAAGAACAAAAAAATAAAAATATATGATATACTCAGGTTCACCAATTTGATTAATTTTGCTTGTCTAATGTATTCACTAGATGTCTCACACTTTCTACAATAATTTACACATCAAATAATGTTTTATAGTAACTAAAAAACTCTAGTTATAACATAAGTTCAAACCCAATACATTAGTAAAACTCAAGACTTGACTACTAATAAATCTTCAAGACCAATTATACGTTGCACTTGGCTTCCAAGGAGCGTTGTTCCCTTACAACTTCCGCCAACTCACCGGCGAGTTGGGTAAACACTCACTCATTGGTGAGCGAGACCCCCTACTTCCCTGTTGTAGTAGCTGTTAGTCGAACTCGCAAAAGTATGAGTCAATTTCAACACAATGTTACCTCGATCATTGTTCAATACGGTATAGAGCTGTAAACATTGGGATGCTTGTGAGCCCGGTCAGCTCGACTACACCTGACTCGAGATTAACTCGAGCTTGTTAAACAAATCAGCTCCTTTACCCGTTTAGATAAACGAGCCGACCTCGAACAATGTGGTGTATGGAGCAAGTTTGGAAAACTTATTTCACTGATTTATGCTATTACTCTTTAGATCTCGTTGCGTAACTTTCCATCTTCCTCGATTCTAGGGTTATAATTTTTTGCCCCTCATTTTCCATTTCCTTTTTTTAATGGTTAAGCAATATTGTTAGATTTGGTGGGCACGTATACACTGTAAATATGTTTAGTCTGAACAATGATCCTGTTGCTTAGCAATTCATCTTCCTTGCTTCTAGGTTTATAATTTTTCCACAATATCCTTTTCCTTTGTTATCGTCTGTGTTAAAGGAATGTTGCTTGATTTCACAGGCCATAAATATAATCATTGATAATCTTTTTGTTTGCATTAGCGTAGCTGTGAGGAATATTGCTTGATTTCACAGGCCATAAATATAATCATTGATAATCTTTTTGTTTGCATTAGCGTAGCTGTGAAGACCGAAAGTTTATGAATTCCTTACATATACCTATGCCTATTTATTCTGTTAGCTTTCCAAGAATCCCATCCCAAACTGACCCCCCTAATATGAGATTTATGAGTTATAAGGGTTCACACTGAACATTTGAGTACTAGGGCCAGGAGTTTCACACCCTAGTACCAGTGCTGGCATGTTGCATAGGACGTTACTTGAAATCATGCGGGACAGATAAATAGATAAATTTTGGTAGTTGAGTCGGATTAATCTCAAGCAAATTGAACTGCTAGTTGATTACGTATCTGGGTCATGTATCAGAATGTGGGACTGTACTTGAATTATCGTTTTTCTTCTCTTTGCAGTGCATATCGAGCATTATACATCTTAAATTGGATCTATCGTTACTTCACTGAGCCACACTACCGCCATTGGATAAGTATGACTCTCTCAATCCCCCCCCCCCCCCCCCCCCCCCCCTCTCATGTAATTCATAATTAATGTGGATGGGTGCATGCAGTTTTCTATGTCTCATAATAATATGAAATGGCTTGTGCTATTTGCAGCTTGGGTATCTGGGCTTGTCCAAACATTGCTTTATGCCGATTTCTTTTACTATTACTTTCAGAGGTAATTAATTCAGGATTTCAAATACAACACATGCATATACATAGCTAATCGTACAAACAACTAATTGTTCATTGTAATGGTTCACAGCTGGAAGAATAATGTAAAGCTCCAGTTACCAGCTTGAGATCCACCGTCAAATGTGGCCAAGGCAGAGCTGGTTTGACAGAGCTGGCCAAGGCATTTAACAATTATACTTGAATATGTATGGGTTTTGAGTACAGATAGGTGTTTGGTATGTAGACTCGTATTTTGGTGATTGTTTTTGTTACCAATAGCTTTTAACTTAAAAATCAGTATTCATTCATTCTCATTTGTAGTTTCCAACTTTTATGTTTTTAGGGCTTCTTCCGTTGTATATTATTTGATTATTTTAAAGTCAATTTAAAGAGATTTTTAAACTCAAAATTAATATAGAAATTTTTAATTTTAATTAATACAACGATGAATATTGTAAATGATCTTTAAAATATTACTCATTATAAATTTTATTATTTCATGATTTTTAACAAGTTCACATAATTTTAAATTTAAAAATATCTCAAATTAACTTTCAAAAGTCAATAATGATCGTATAATTTTGGGTTTAAAAATGTCTTAAGTTAGTAAAATATCCTAATTTGTAAATTGATACAAATACATAACAGTATTAATATATGTTTTGATTACTGTACTATAGTTCGATTTTTATTGTGGTTATCGATTTTTTTTTGTGACAAACGTATTACTATAGTTATTAAAAATTACAAAATGGTCATTCCGTTAAAATTTCATCCAAAAAAAATGGCAAAACTTGTTGACGGCTGACAGGGATGTACCTTATGTGACATACAGAACCTAGCATAAGTGGATCTTTTATTCTTAATAAAATCAATAAAAACAATGAGAGATCATATTGACATGGGTAATGCTATGCGTAATGACTTAGCTACCGAATCAGCCAATGATCCTACGTGGATGTGGGTCCCAAATGAACAGTTATCAGTTCAAAATTTTCAACAGCCAAAATTATAGTCCATGCGGCAATTGGAAAAAAAACCCGCCAAACAAGAGAGCAATAGTAAGCTAAAGCAAAGTACTAATTTTTCTCTCACACTCTCCTGTAACAAAAATAAAGAACCAATATCCCTCATTTCTCTTCCGTAAATCAGCTCTGTTGGACTCCAGTACTCCACCACCACCACTGATGGACGATCGGACTCTACCGTTACCACCGAATGACGATCACACTTCACCACTAGGATTGGCACCAGCGGACAGGTTTCTCTCTCACACATTTAGTAATTGAGCTAATTGGGTTCTTTGTGCAAGAATTAGTTAAGAATTATTCTTGCTATTGTCATAATTGTAATATTTCAATATCTTTGAAATCTTTCATCTGTAGATTCATAAGATGAAGTGATAAGTTAATTGTAATCTTTCTGTTATGTTGTTTTGTTGCCTACTTGCATATTAATAGTTAACCATTTTATTTTAATGTTATTTTATTTGTATGTAGCTGTCGACGCCGGGATTTTCGTTGTCTCGTTTTTTTATTATTAAAATGTCCCTTTCCAATTTTAGCCTTTTGAATTAAATGTGATTTTGAAAAGGGTCGGCTTAATGTCGACGGGTTTTAAAAGATCGATTTTTTATGAGCCAATTGACCAGAGTCGCCAGTTGGTATATTTGAAATGGATGTACCAACTCATCCGAGTTTGTTTTCGTAATCGCTGGCTCATATGTGACTCCGAGTTAATTGGTCCGCAAACCGAGATTCATAGAGTTCGGGGGCTTGCTTAAGCGAGGGGAAGGTGTTAGGCACCCCCCGACTTCCGTGAAACACGGTTACCGCAATCTCGATGTTTTCCTATCCTTTTATATCCTAAAATGTGTGTGCGCGCGTGTGTGTGCGTGTATGCCTAAATGAACGTTTGTGGTGCGTTTTACATAAAAGTTGCTTTGATTCTATATGGCCAATGTGTTTATCTGGAAAGCGTTTTTAGACATCCTTTGACCCAATTGACAAGACTTCATTTTTTTACAATAAAGATTGATTTTAATTTCGAAAGCGATTGGGGGGGGGTTTAGGTGTCGTTTTCATAAAACAATTTGTAAACTTTTGTCAAATAGGTATCGAGACTATACATTGCCCTCTAATAATAAAATGAACAAAATGAAGGCAACTTCTAGAACTCTTTCACCCTATGCACAAAGTTTAATGAAAACATTTATTTATTTGCGAAATCGTTTTTTATGACCTTTTGGAACCAAATGAAGCCTTTTTGCCAAACATGGATTTAAGTTCGCCAAAACTCTTAATTTTAATCCTCGTGGATCTAATATCCTAATTTGCTTGATTTTATAAAAATCTTTATCATTTCATTCCAAAATCGTTTTCTCGTGTCAAAAGGGAAAACCAAGCATCAAAATAACGTTGCGGCTATTCACGGGCATGTAAGCCATCCGAATAACCCCAAACGCCCACAATCGCACATTTCATTATTACGGGGCCTTAAACCCGATTTTCGATCCGACATCGCTTTAAGGCCCGAAAATTACATATTTACAATACAAATGCATCGCCATCGCTACATGCGTTAAAACTATAAAATAAACTAAAAAGGATATCATCGGGAGGTTAGGAGGAGATTCTATCCACAACAAATCCTCTCTAACCATCCCTAATCCATAGATCCAAACATATATCGACTATATCGGATCTAACTTCAACATATACAAAATCAAATTATATTAAATAGCAATGCACCAAATATTTTCGGATCTAACAGTAGATCCACCCAACAAATGCACAAAAATTAGATCTATAATAACTTAAACAATAAAATGAAATGAGAATTAGATCTAACTATATAAAACCACAAATGCTAGAAACTTAGATTTCTTCACATTTCAAATGAGGAAAGACACGCTTGAATGCTTGAAAATCGAAATAGGATACAATATAATGTAAAGATTGAACAAATGAGGAAGAATCCTCACCTTTTCTACCAAACCCGAAGGTTTCTCTCTCTATTCCGCCATTTTCTCTCTCTAAAAACCTTCAAAATTTCTCCCTCTTTTCTCTCGGACGAAAATGGCGATGTATAGCTGATCTCCAGGCAGCCGCAGATGCATCTGCGGCTGCCTGCTGTGGCCGTCTGAGCCGTCGCATCGGCTGCCGTGTGCCGCCCTCGAGCCACGCGAAGCCCCAAAAGTCGTTGGCCGCAAATGCATCTGCGGCTGTCTGGCTTCCTTTTCTCGATTTCCGTGCCACGCGGTCTTAAATCGCCAATTTTTGCTGTATTGTTTTGGAAGGCTGTATTTTTGCAATCTGGAAATCCCTGGGAAACGTGCCATATTGTTCTGGGAGGCTAGTTCGGCGGGCTGCGACTTGATATAGAATTTGATAATTGTGCCTGGCTTCCAGGGGGCGCTGCCCCCTTTCCACCCCCGCCAGCTCACCGGCGAGCTGGGCAGCCGCTCGCTCACCGGTGAGCGAGACCCCCGAACATCGTAAGCGGAGTGGCCATTAGTCGTCTTTTGTGGTCAGCTTAGGCCTTTCTGGATCAACTGTTCGCCTTGCCTCAAGTGACCGGATGCTCGTTGTCCGTTGTGGCGGTTTTGACCATAAATCGCTGGGATGGCTTTGTGCTGGGGTCCACCTTTCTTTCCGCATGTCGGGTCAAATGACGATTTTGCCCTCCTGCCAGGGTTAGTAGAGAAAGTGCAAAATTTGGGTGTCTACAGTAGCATCAGTAATTTGGAGGTGGTGGTATTGGAACCTAAGATCGGAACAATTTTCAATTCTGAAAATGAAGCTCGTGAATGTTATGCAAGTTATGCAAAAGCTAAAGGTTTCGGATCGATAATAAAAACTTCTAAGAAGCGTGAGGATGGAAGAAAGTCTAATATAACTTATGGTTGTCATCGGAGTGGAAAGCCCAAGAAAACAACTTTGAATCCGGTTAAATCCCAGCCAACAACAAAAATTAATTGTAAAACTCATATGAATATTTCTTTGCAAGTTGACGGGAAGTGGATGTTGAATTCGATTGAACTGAATCATAACCATGAATTGGACCCAGATAAAGTGAGATATCTTAAGTGCAATCGGATTGTCCCACCACATGCGATGAGGACAATTGAATTGGATGCGGCAGCCGGAATCAGATTAAACAAAACTATTTCTTCATTTGTGATCGAGGCTGGGGGCCCTGATAATCTGTCATGGTTAGAAAAGGATGCGAGAAATTACAAGGACAAAGTGAGGCGTTTAGAGCTCAAGGAAGGGGATGCTCAGGCAATTAATCAGTACTTTGTGAAAATGCAAAAAGATAATGGTGACTTCTTTTATGCCATTGATCTTGATGAAGATGATCGATTGCGGAACGTCTTTTGGGCAGATGCTAGGAGTAGAGAGTTATACAAGGAATTTGGCGACGTGGTAACTTTTGATACAACTTACCTTGTTAACACGTACGATATGCCTTTTGCACCCTTTGTAGGGGTCAACCATCATGGACAGTCGATTTTGTTTGGATGCGGTTTGATATCACGGGAGGATACAACTTCATTTGTATGGTTGTTCGAAACTTGGCTTTCTTGCATGTTGGATTGCCATCCTAACGCCATCATCACTGACCAATGTAGGGCCATGCAAAACGCAATAAGTCAGGTTTTTCCTAATGCACGACATCGTTGGTGTTTATGGCATATCATGAAAAAATTCCTGAAAAGTTAAAGGGATATGAAGAGTATAATCCGATTAAGGCCATGATGAAGAATGCTGTTTATGATTCCTTGAGTCCAACAGAGTTTGAAAAAAATTGGGCTGATTTCATCAAAATGTATGATTTACAGTCCAATGATTGGTTAGCTGGATTGTATGCGGAAATGAATCGATGGGTACCGGCATTTGTTAAAGATACCTTCTGGGCGGGGATGTCAACAACCCAACGAAGTGAAGGCATGAATGCATTCTTTGATGGTTATGTCCATTCCAATACCACCTTGAAGGAATTTGTGGAGTAATATGAGAATGCCTTATGCAAGAAGGTGCAAAAAGAAGAAGAGGCAGATGCCCATTCATTAAACGTACAAATTCAAAATGTGTCCCCTTATGGTTTTGAAAACCAATTTCAGCAAGCATACACAGTTAAGAAATGCTTGGAATTTCGAGACCAAGTTGCCGAATTGATTGTGTGCAATATGACGGTTGGACCGGTTGTAAATGGAATTTCACAGTTTTACATTGAACACGACATTCAAGTTGGGAAGAGAAAAAATGCATTTAAAACTTTTACTTTCCTTGTTCATTTCAATGAAGAGTCGGGAGAAACTAATTGCAATTGTCGATTGTTTGAAAGTAAGGGGATGGTGTGCGCGCATATGATCTCGGTGTGGGCCAAAAAGAAGCTTAAAGTAGTGCCTGAAAAATACATTCTTCGACGATGGATGAAAAACTTGGCGAGGTGTCACACTAAAGTTAAGGTGAGTTACGTTAATTGGGAATGCAAGCCCGAATTTGTTCGCTATGACAGTTTGTTGAAGTTATTCAATAAGGTTGCAGATAAAGCCATTTTTTCCACTACCAAGACTGATAGGATGGCGGCAGGTTTGCTAAAAATAGAGGCGGATAATGACTTAGATGATGAGGGGTGTTTAAGCAATATGACTACGGTTGTAGATGTACAAAAGGATTTGGAAACTGCCCAAGAGAAATCAAATACCATGGGTAATCCAAGAAAAGGTCCTCGAAGAGGGCGACCCCCGGCTAAAAGAAAACAATCAATGGCTGAGCAAATTATTAGGAAGAGTGCAAAATTAAACAAAAGGATACCATGTAGGCGCGACAAAGGAAGAATTACACCGGTATTTGATGTTCATATAATTTCTATATAATTATGTTCATTGCATATTTACCATTTGACATTATTTTTTTTTTTAGGATGTGGATGGCATGGATTGTATGACACAAGAGAGTGCAAATATGAACGTAAGTATAATTTCATATATACAACATTTTCTCCTTTCATTTGTTTTTTTTCCGACATGTTACAAAAAATGGTTGTTTGTTATATTTTTCAGCCATCACAGGGGAGTGTAGGATATGTTGGTATGTGGAATATAGACTTGAATGAATCTCTAATTGATTCAGAAAATTAAGGTACAAGTATATTGTTATTGAAGTTATTTCATTTTTTGTGTCGTGTCTTGTCCTAATGATATTGGCTTTATTTTTATTTTTTATAGCACATTGCAGTTTTTTGGTGGTGGAACTGCTAGTTTTTTGGTCGTGCAACGGAGTGCATATCTATAATTTGGTGGTGGAACTGCTGGCTTTTTTTGGTAGAATGAGCACCCTACTGCATCCAAAATTTCATGGAGATCTCTCTCATCCTTGTTGGAAACAACCCCAATACTGGCTTATGCTGACAATTTGCTACTTTTCTCTAGTTGTGTAAATATTATGAGAATTTAGATTCATTTTAATTTTAATATCATGAGTACTTGTGATTGTACCACATTTTGTGCACTTGAATGAATCAATTTTAAGAAGACGCTAGCTTTGATTCCACCGGCATCTTATCTTCAATGTTGGTTGTGAGGAGGCATGAAACAGTTGAGATTTATTTTAGTTTTTACTTCGGTTTTTAATAGTAAAACAATTTTCATGAGATTTATATATATATATATATATATATATATATATATATATATATATATATATATATATATATATATATATATATATATAATTTTCATGAGGTTTGTAATAGTAAAACGATTTTCATGAGACTATGCATATTAACTGCAGTTTGATCTTGAACTGCCTTTTAAGTCATGATTGAACAATACAAGTAGAACTCCTATTAATTTCTTCAATTATACTTTAAATATTCATAAAAAGATCGATGACGTACGGTTGTCAACCAACATGCATGTTGTGTTTATCTGTGATGAGAGTTGTTCATTTTTAAAGCAAGACCTTGGTCACTCCTTTGATGTCTTCTGATAATTTGTATGTTGAAAACCAACACAATATCATAGTAATGAATTACAAAAAATAAAGAACTGAAAATGGTCATTTTCTTCATTTCAAACAAATTACAACGCAGTTGACGAATTACATCATAGTCTGGAATTACATCATCGTCATGAAACTACATTTCATCCATTACAATCACTATTTAAGTACAATTACTACTAAAGTGACCAACCACGACAATACAATGCACAACATTAGTTTTGACTTTGCCTCTTTAAGCCTATCAACCTCCATCTCCAATTTAAATGCTTTCATTCTCATATTTTTCAACTTGTCCTTTAGCTTTGTGTTTTTCTCTATCAGTAAGCTCATATCTTCAATTTTGTTATTCATCACACTCGTTGCTTCATCTTTATTAGGAGGCAATTCCATCCATTCAAAATATCCATAATATCTCCCAGCTTCCTATAAAAAAAATGGAGGAATGAATAAAAGTCAAAAACATAGGAGAGAGAGAGATGGTTGAGTTAACGGTAAAAGATATTGGACACTTACCCCATAATGGCGGCATCCATAAAATCTTCTTCCTCTTGATCCATCCTTCTTTGAAACACAAACTGGAGCTGGAACATTACAAAAACACATCCGTTGTTCTGGACCATTTGACGCAGATCTTGAACGAGATGTTGCCATGTAAGCCTACAAACAATTGTCAGGAAATAAGAATTGAAAGCTTGAAGAAAATCTGCCTAATCTGCCTCCTTTTGTTACTACTGTTAGACAGGGGCAGCAACAGTCCTAATCTGCCTTCAGAATTTATATATATACTTGGCCACATTTGGACTACATCTGTGTCAGGTTATTGCAAAAGAGGTGGACTACCAACAAACATGTTATGATTATGACACAAGAACTCTTCAATTACAAAATCAATATAAGTTACATAAATATCGCAGCAACAGTCTTCCAATAAAGAACATGAATAAAAAGAGGAACCTTGACTACCCAGTTTTAATGTATAATTCAACTATATAATTCTGTGTAAATGTACAAAACATGTTATCTATACATTGTATACATTGTAAGCAGACAAAAAAACCAAGTCAAATACTTGGCCACATTTGGACTACATCTGTGTCAGGTTATTGCAAAAGAGGTGGACTACCAACAAACATGTTATGATTATGACACAAGAACTCTTCAATTACAAAATCAATATAAGTTACATAAATATCGCAGCAAAGTTTTCCAATAAAGAACATGAATAAAAAGAGGAACCTTGACTACCCAGTTTAATGTATAATTCAACTATATAATTCTGTGTAAATGTACAAAACATGTTATCTATACGAAAGGGTCATTCAGAAAATTTATAGGGGACAATATTGCCTTGGATATTATACAATTTAGAAGAAGAAAATACAATTAAAAAAAAGGTGGAAAAGGAACTCAAGTAAAATGGTAGCTGCAAATTAACAAGGACACACTTTTATTGGTTGATATCCAAACGACATTCATTGTTACTTACCTATAATTCCGATAAAAGACTTTTGGGTATGAACCATGAATAAGAATATAAGATACATCATTGCAAACACAAATGAGGCGGTTGAGTTTTAGCTGCCAATGTAATCAAAGAGAAAAAAAAAAATTTAACTTCGATGATTACAATGAATTCAAACCATGAGACAGAAATCCTTTCTTCTTTTTTTAATGTATTAGTTACTGCCGAATAGTAAAAAAATTCTGGCAATATGCTTATTTCATGCAAAAAAAAACATTAAGATAATCAAATTGGATAACCAAGCCAAAGAATCCCACTACTGAAAGCTATTATTGCAAAAAAATTACAACATCATCCTGAAAATTTATCTAAGCTAAAGCAAGCGAACACCTTCAACCATAAATAACTATGTGGGACTACCAAAGATGCAGTACCAATATCGTTTATATTATTAAAAGGACCTCTCATCAATCACAAACATCATTAAACT